>JAQZBX010080192.1:0-13859 GCA_029593785.1 Cabassous unicinctus
GGGGGGAGGAGGAGAGCCCGAGGAGGGGAAGGAGGGAGGGGAGAGCTGTGGCGGCGGCTGCGCCGGGCCGTGTGTCTCTCGGCGCGGGAGGAAGATGAGGCTGAAGCCTGGGTTCATCTTACGCAGTCTGCTGGTGGTGGGCAGCTTCCTGGGGCTCGTGGTCCTCTGGTCTTCCCTGTCCCCGCGGCCGGACGACCCGAGCCCGCTGAGCAGGCTGAGGGTGAGTGGCCCGCTCGGCCCCGCTCCGGCGGCGGAGCCCTGCAACTTGTTTTGTTCGCGCGCGTGTGGCGGGACCAGGGCCGGCGGGGTCGCGGCGTGGGCGCCGCAGGTGGTGCAGGCGCCGGGCGGGCCGGTCGGGGGCGCCGAGCTCCGCTCCCGGCTCCCCGCCGCCGGCCCGCCCCCTTGCCGCCCCTTCCTCCCGCGCTTCCCTGCGCCGGGCTTTGCCGCCGACCACAGAGCTGCGGCGGCTGGGGCGGCCGCGCTCTGGGTCGGGACTGCAGGGAGGAGCGCGGGGGCCGCGACCGCCCAGCGCCCGGCTCTTTGGTGTCGGGAGCGCCACGGCCACAGGCGGGGGCCGCGGGGCTGGTCCAGGCTGCGGCCTGTGGCGCGTGCAGGCCTGAAAGAGGCGGGATGCTGCTTCCGCCGCCGCGGGTCCCGTGGGCCGGGGCCCCGAGTCCAGCCCTCCCTCCTGCCCAGGGCGCTTCGCAGCCGGGGCTGCTCCGGGCCGCCCGGCCGCCGGGGAATGGGAGGCGACGGCGCCCCGCCCCCAGCTCTTAGGAGAGCGCCGCCTCCCCTCAGCTCTGGTGGCCGCGGGATCCGGTGGGCTACACTGCCTTGGCCTCGCCCTGGACCGGCCCTTCCTCCTGTCGCCCTGGACGGGGAGGGGCGCTTGGCCCCGGGAGCAGGAGCGCCCCGCCCGCTCGCCGCCCTTTTCCCCGGGGGCCCGGGGGTCGCCAGCCTGTCCGCCCGGGCCGGGGGCCGGGGGGCGAGGGCCCGGGCCGGGAAACTAACTTGTGTCGGCGCCGGGCGCGGGCTGCCTGCTCCCTCCTCCCGGCGCCGGGGGATGCCCGGCGCGGAGCTCCCGCCGCTCCGCTGGGACGCATTTGTCTCCCGCCCGCGGCTCGAGGGTTAGCTTTGACACTGCCTTGCTTCTGAGGGTTTAGTCAGGCGCCTCTGAACATTAGTTAACCGCGAGCTGCGCCGGAAAGGGGCCGCGTAGACTGCGGCTCGCTGACCCAGCAGGTTGGCGGCGCGACCCCGCGTCCCCGGACCCGCCTAGCCCCGCGGCCCGATCCGCTCCCCCTAAGAATGAACCACTGCGAGCACCTCTTGCCAATCCGCACAGCCCGGGGTGTCCCCCTGGTCAGCGGTCGGTAGGGTGGGAAAGGAGGAGAGGGCGTGAATACAAGACCACAAACAGGCTGAGGGGGCCGTGCGGGAGGAGTCGTGGTCTGTTGTAAACTGTTTTCTGCAAATATTATTTGCATTCAGTCTCTTTTATTAACTTTCTTTGCGAAAAGTTAGTATTAGAAAGTTAGCTTGCGAAGGCTTGTGGCGTCCTTTCTCAAGAGGAAGAATCCCAGGAGGAGATCCCCTTTTCTGTTCTTGAATCTGTCATGAGATTAGACTTACTCTAAGACTTAGTATTAGAAGTCTTTACTGCAGTGGAATCCCTTTATAATATCTGTAGAGTAGGTGGGACAGTAGGTCATCTAGATTAACAATAATAAAAAGTACCAAGTTTTCCTTTTCAGTGTGTTTGTGGTTTTTTGTTCCTTAGCTCTCATGGCGTGGTGGTGACCTTTTTGTGATTTTGCTTTCAAAATGATTTGTTGACAAAGGATAACCGAATATTGCATTTGAAAATATTTGTGATAAGTTATCAAATGACCTTTTACATAGAGCCAGAAATGTTAAAATTCTATTTTCTAGAGAAGAAATTGAGGAAAAACTGACAAAACGTGCCATGTTCATGTCCAGCAGTTCAGATAATGTCTTTCAAGGTGTGGAGCAAAAGCAGCAATTCCAGCTCTTTTGAAAATACCATTTTAGTAGTGTTGATGTAGATAAGTATTGAGCTGCCCTGCCCATTTTATAATGGTATAAGGTGGTGGTATTTTGATTTTCTATCCAACTTGTTTGATAAAGTTTGTCAGTTGATCCAGTGTAATTTCCATCATTTGCCAAAGTCAGACGCTAACTTAAGACTTTCAAACTTAATTAACATTAAAAAGTGTGAATCAGGAGAGCCAAACCCTTTTAGTGGCCATGGCTTATGAATCATAAGAGCATAAATAAGGGGCTACTGAACTTAGGGAAGATTCTGACCAAATTACTTGATTCTGATTTCTGAGTTTCCCCGTCCCCTTCTCGTTGTTTTACTTTGATTTTAACTGCAACTACCTCCACCCAGTTACTCCTTTAATGCTGATCACATTGGGACTTTTTGGATCCCTTTAAATAACCCGAGAGGCTAGAACAGTCCAATTTGCCTCTGCTCCAGCAAGCCTGTACTCTGTGTCTCCACCCTGTGCCATTTTCTGGCTTTGACCATCAAATATTCCAGATGCTTAAGCCCGTTACAACTTAGGCCATCCTCACCTGGACTTTTTCTTAGCTTTAGTCCTGGTCACTCTTGGAGAGCCCTATTGAAAAAGTATTACCCACGGTCATGACCGTAGAAACACAGTCCTTATCTCTCTCCCAACTCCGGGCCTTTTGCCCCTTCATTGAGGTGAATGATGTGAAAAATGACCTTACTGTTCTGATTATACTCTGAGGTATGTGATTTTTCACTGATTTTATTCAACAGACATTTTTGAGTACCTACTATGTACCAGGCACAGAGCTAGCTGAAGAAGCACTCCTTGCCCCCTAACTTCATGGATCTTGTAATCTGAGAAAGACACGTTAATCAAGACTTCACAAATACATAAATAAAAATTGTGCTACATGCTATGAAGGAAAACAATAGGGGGCAAGGAAATGGAGGACCTGGGTCATAAAAGCCTTACCTGAGAAAATGACTTTTGAATTGATACCTGAAGATCTGAAAAACAGTAGTTGTTGATCTTGGGTGGGGGTGGGGGAAAAGCACTCCCAATAGGGAGCAGCACTTTCAAAGGTCCTGAGGCAAGAGATAGCATGGTGAACTGGGAAACTGGAAGACCAATGTAGTTGGAGCATGGAGAGTAAGGGGAGTGGTGGAGATGAGGCTTCAAAGGTCAACTGTGGCTCTTGTAGACAGTGCTAAGGGTTAGGTTTTAAGAGCAGTGGGAAGCCACTGAAGGATTTTAAGTAGGAGAGAGACATGGTCACATTTGTGTTTTGAAAAGATCAGTCTGGTTATAGAAAGTGCAAATTGATCTAGAGCCAGAGCTGATAGTAGGTGTCCTGTTGGAGGTTATTATAACAGTTCAGGTGAGACATGATATTGCTTGGTTTGGCAAAGTGATGGTGGAGACTGGAGATGGAGAAAGATAAACTGATTCAAGAGTTATTAAAGATGCAAGGGCATCAGGACTTGGTGATAAGAAGTGGATTGAAGGAGAAGGTGTCAAGGAGCCCAGGATGATAGATTATTTATTACATTATTGAAAGTTCTGAAGAGAAAATTAATACATTCTTGTGCTGTATTTTACGATTATGGGAAGGCTTTTTATTTTTTTAAGTCTTTGTCCTCTTGACATATTAAAGTCAGCATTTAAGGCCTTCTGTTTGGCACTTACAAAGTGCAGAAAGTTCCCAGACTGACACCACTTGTCCCAGGTTTTATCACGGAGTGAGTGTTCAAAATTGAAAGTGGTTCTATTACAACAAATTCAGTACTTGTGAGAAACCGCATGTAAAACTGCATGATTCACTTCACGTGCAAAAGGCGCTTTAGTCAAGCCATTACTGCCTCTTAGGTTCAGGGTGTACACAGTAGGACTAATTCTAGAACCTCTCCTAATCAAGTTACCACAGGTTTGAAAGGAAAATCACTTCAATGAGGTTGAGTGAGTGAATTGATTACCTATCTCCAGCAAGTACGGCCTTACTTAATAATGATTGGTTGTAACATGAAAAGTCCTACCCTTGACCACGGGGTTTTATTTCACATGGAAGCTCCATTTATACTATTTGGGATGGAGCTATCACTTAGTAGCAAAAGCGTAGTGTCTTAAGTGGTCACTCTTCTCTCAGTCCTCCAGGCTTCCTGCCTGAAGTTTGGTTTTTATTTTCATTTGTTTTTGCACCCTTAGTAATAAATAATCCCACATTACCAAGTCTAAGAAATCTGGAGTTTTCAGACTTCATGAAATTAATGCAAAACTTTGTGTACATGTTCCTTTCTCTGAGCTGAGAATCAGAAACTTTTGTGTTCCTCGAAGGTGCCTGTAAACCAAACAAGTCTGCGAGCCGCTGACTAGAGTATAAGCCCTTTGGTGGCAGGATTCCTGTTTCCTGCTCATTGAGTATCTACCCAGTCTGCACTCTGGCTGAGCTAACAGAGGCATATTTTATATTTTTGTCAAATAAGCTGAAGTAAAGTTCTTTGCTTATCCTCCCTCCATAGATCCGGGCATCTTGCAGTTGTTTGGTGAATTCCTAAGAACTCCACAGTCTATGTTAGTTCTGTGGAAGTGTTTGCCATCCAGTGGTCTAAGGTCATGCATTAGCCCTGCTACCTCCCCGCCCACACACACATACACACAGTCAGGCCTTAGGGGAGAAAACCTGAGGTAACATTCCTGCCCTCAGGGCTCACATCCTCCTTGAGGAAGAAATGCAGCTCAGATAGCCTGGGTTCCCTTCCCTTCCTTTTCCCCCTTCTTTCTCAATTCAGTAGCAGTGTAAAGAAACAATATGAGAGCTATCACACGGATAGGTTTGTTAATAGCTAAACCAGTGGGTGGAGAAGATTTAGAATAGCCACTTGGGAAGTGCACTGTTATTTGTAAAGAGAGAATGAAAACTTTGTTGAACAGCAGTTTATATTATTAGCATTTATATTACTACCTTGTGACTTAGGCTGTGTGGGATGGCAGACAAGGTGTGGGATACAACTTAGGTATATGTATAAGCCGCATTAGATCAGTTGCTAGTACATTGGAGAAAGTGGCAAGAGAAAATAATGCATTGTAAATGAAAATGAAACTTCTGAGCTTGGGCCATGTGTAAACAGAATATTTGTAAATTCTAACTTCAGAGTTTTTTTAAAAAAGAAAGATTTGCAGAAAAATAATTGTGACTTTTCAATTTCAATCTAGATAATTGTCTTTGTTGATATTTATATTTCTCATTCCTGAAGAATAAACGCACAGTCTGACAGAAGAAGAAAAGTAGTTAAATTAAGAATTAAAAATTTCTAGAATACAATGGACAAAGCTTGAGGTCTTAAAAGAATGATTTTATAGTTGTTTATAGTTTATATATGGTGGAAGTGGGGGAAGGATGAGTAGGATATATATATTAACAATATGGACAGAAGTCTTTGTAAGATTTAGGAGATATATTTATATTATAAACATGGCATGTTTAACTTTAAAAAATATCTTTACTCTTTATAAAAATGATACTCTTTTTTAAGAAATTCAAATAGTATGGAGGAGTCAAAGGAAAAAGTAAAAGTAAAAATCACCTCAAATTCAGTCAACCAAAAATGAATACTGTTAACATTTAAGTGCATAGCTAAATAGATATCTCTGTGTGGATGTGTATAAACACATATTACAATCATACTGAGCATAATTGTTAATGACTATAGAGCATTCTCTTATACGGATGTGCCATAATTTACTTAACCAGTGTCTTATCTATGGACATTTCAGTAGCCTTATTTTTAATAGTGAAAATGTTAAATGATTCTGAATATTCTTGAGTATACATCTTTGGCCAATTCTCTTCTAGGATCATCCCTAGAGAAGAGATAGTATATTTCACATTAATAAATATCACTAACAGGCCTCAAGTTGTATGGTTCATACCTAAATTTTTATTACTATTCTCCTTCCATACATTAGAGAAGGCCACTATTACTGTATTTCCTTTGTTTCTTAGGAATTGTTTATCCTACCTAAGCAGCTCTTGGATGTTTTTAAGATCTTACCTTCAGGTCTACTACCTCCTGCACCTCCAAGTTTCAATAAACTCTTAAGAAGTAAAATGTTAACGCCCTTGATGAAGGGAGTCAAAAGTTTTGAAATAATAAATATGTTACACAGGTCTTGACCTAGTAATCACAGAATGGATGCTGTCCATAACAATAAGAAATTTTATTTTTGGTATATAATGACTGTCCTTTTTATGCCTCCCAACCCACAGCTATCCATTTACTCAAAATTATGTACAGAGTGTTTTCTCCCTGCAAGGCACTGGGCTAGGTTCTGGAAATGCAGAGACGACAAGGGCAAGGACTCTGATCTCTCATACGTGAGATAAGCTGTGTAAACATATGACAGTCATAAAAGGAGGTTTTTACAGAGCTGTAGGAGGGGCGTGTTCAGAGGGAAGAGAAAAGAGCCTGGCATCAGGCTCGACCAGCGGGTTGGTGGAATTTGGACAGGTACAGATGCATTGAAGAACATTCTTGACCAAAGGAATATGGTGGGACAAGAAAGAAGTTCGGTGTTGCTGGTGAACAGTTGTGCAGTTTAAGATTGGGATGAGTAAATTTGGACCACGATTTGAAGGGATTAAATAGCAGACTAATAAAATGGGTTGGGGTTTTATTAATTGATTGGGTAGAGAAGCTTTTTGGAGGCTTTTGAAGTGGAATTGAGGGAGTGGTGACATGCATGTACTCCTCAGCTCTTGGTTTACTCATTCACTTCACTTCATTTGAAGTATTTCAAATATTTATTGTTTGCTAAGTGCCATCCATTACTGTAAGCATTGGAAAGATTATACAGTGGTAAATAGTAATTGTAACAACAATAGCTTTACCTCCATCTGAAATTATCTTTCTTTTGCCCATATATCCCCCCATTCTAGCTCCACAGGAGTTTGCCTTTCTTGTTAAAAGCTGTAGTGTAGGATTAGAGGGTGCAGCTCTGAAGTCAGAAGGCCTGAAATTGAGTTCTGATTCTACCATTTACTAAGTGAATGACCTTGGGCAAATAGTTCACCTCTGTGTGCCTCATAGGTCTCATCTCTAAAGTGGGGGTTAGCTCATACTTGAATTAGAGAGTGTTAAAGAACTTAACACATAGAGAGTGCTATCTGATACAAAGTCAGGCATCTGTAGATGGTAGAAAGAGAACCTCAGACAGATAAATGCTGGGAAGACAATGCAACCTAACATAAAAGAGACTGGGCTGGAGGGAGGAGCAGGGAAGGGGATGGCTCAGCCCAGGTGACAGATGCAGGCCACTGTGTGTCTTGTCTGTCCTAGCTGGCAGGGCTGTGCGGGAGAGAGTGTAAAGTACATGTAGACTGTAGTCCATGCTTCGTGGCAGTGCTCCAAGACGTGTTCATCAGTTGTGGCAAACGTACCCCGCTGATGAAGGATGTTGTTGATGTGGGAGAACGTCTGAGGGGTGGGGGGCGGGGCATGTGGGAATCCGCCGTATTTTTTGTGTAGCTTTTATGTAATCTAAGTATCTTTAAGAAAAAATTAAAAAGTATATTATTAAAAAAAAAATGAGTACAGCCTGTCACACAGTTCTGAGGGAAGAGCATTCCCAGTAGAGGGACTAGGACGTGCAGCCCACCGAGGTCGCAGTGAGGCTGCAGTGTTTGAGAAGCAGGGAGGCTGGTGTGACTGGAGCAGGGGTGCAGAACTTGTTGAGCTGGCCGAGTGGGCAGGCCTCAAATCCTGTAGTCTAGACTGTTATTAGGGTGACTGTCCCATTGAAATTATTAAGAGTGCCCCCTTTCACTCTCAGAAGTGTCCTGTGCTGGGTGATAAATTATGCGGTCACGTCACCTGCTATGTATGGTCCTAGATGAGCAAAATGAGTAAGAAAGCCTTTTGACATGGGTGTGTGGATCAGGTGCACATGTGAACAGCTGCAGTATGGTGAGACAACTGCATTCTTTAAGTCCCCTGGGTCCTGGGGGAGCCCAGGGAAAGGGGCATCCACTGTGAGGGCCTGGGTGCTGTCTGAGAGCTTATTTTAGAAAAGGGCATGTTGGAGGGATGAGTACTTGTTTCTCAAGTGAACAGTCCCAGGCCGAGGAAGAGTATGTGCAAAAGCATGAAAGATTGTGGCAAATTCTGGGGCCTGCATGGCTGCAACATTGGATTGGGGGTGTGCTGGAAAGATAATAGAATCTAAATCGTGAAAGACTTTGGATTCTATGAATGGTCAGAGCTGGGGGACATAAGGAATAATCTGGAAACATGGTGTAGGATAGATTTCAGTGAGGACAGAGCTGTCTCTGTAAGAGATAATGAGGCCTAAACTTGGAGAGTGATCAAGGGGATGAATATGAGAAAAGAGAGATTATGGAAGTAGGGTTACCCAGTGTAGCTGGGAGAGGAAGAATCATACTTGATGGAATGGGAAAAGAAAGGTTCTGATGCCTTTAGAAGGAATAGGATGGTCCAAAGCAGTGTCTTTCAGACTTCAGCAGGCACGAGAGAATCACTTGGAAAGGTATTAAAATGCAGATTGCTGGGCCTCATGCCCAGAGTTTCTGATTCAGAAGGGGTGGTGAACTTACACTTTTAACAAGTTCCCAAGTTCCCAGCAGTATTAGCTACTGGTCCAGGGACCATACTTTGAGGAGCACTGGTCTAGAGGAAGGGGAGACTTGGAGGGCTGCAAAACAAAACAAAAAAATGCTTAGTTTTGGGCATATAGTATTTTATGGACCACAAATCACTCAGGTGAAGGTGTTTTACTGATCGCAGGACCTCAGAACTAGATTCACAGAGTACAAATCATTGACGGTAATGTGATGGCTGAAGCCCTGGGAGCAGACTGGTATAGTAAGGGAGCGAGTGTGGATGGAGGAGAAAAACCTGGGTAGGAGAAATAACCTATGGAGACTGTCTTCTTATGGATACTGCAGAGGGAGCAGTGAAGAAGGGCATGGGCAGAGGTAAATGGTTTGGAAAATGCATCCCTGTAGAAAGCATGGGCTAAAATGATTTCTCCAAGAAGCAGGTCATCAACAGTTCAAGTGCTACAGTATTTGAGAAAGAACTGGTCAGAATTAAGGATGCAGCAGGAATGTGGAAGCATTACCTGCCAGGTAAACTACCCAGCAGTACTTCTGTCTAGACAGGGACTAGAGTAGCATCTTCACTGGCATCTCTGGAAAGATGGCCCAGGAGAACTGGCTCAGATGATAAAGAAGTTCAGGTGGTAAACAGTCATCTTCACTTGGGGAAAGATCTGAGTAGAAAGAGAAAGGGTTTTGTTAGAGAACTGTAATTGTCAAAGAGGAACCTAATCTCCTTTTGGTTATATTTGTTCTGCCCTAATTAGGTGCCTCTCCACTGTGTGTGTGTGTGTGTGTGTGTGTGTGTGTGTGTGGGTGGGTGGACATCTATATCTATATATTCTAAGTTGGACCACAATTATGTAGTGGTGATATTATGTAGTAGTGTGTACTATATATATTATGTGATTATAACACATATTAGGCATTTTTGCACTCTTATAATCTGAAACCCAGTAACTTGAAAAACAGTTTAATATTTGAAGTTGGAAAAGAAAATTTTATCCCAAGTATAGCAGGCAGTTTAATTTTTAATACATTAATTTGGCTGAGGTGCATTTAAAGGGAGAAAACCTAATTGCTAAACTATATATGCTTAGCATTTCAATAATCTTAGTTTTTTTAAAAATGAGATCTGCCATTTAATTGTAGTTCAGCTCTGTGATTCTACTAAAAGCAGCACTGAGGCAATGTGAATTGCAATTACCCAGGACTTAAGTCTTTTTGGAGAGGGAAGAACTTTCAGTTGCTTCGTTTGCTAAGAATCCAGAATATTTCAGAATGAGAAGTGTTCTCATTTCTGTTCCGTTATAAATTCTCTTCTGGTTCCTCAGCCTTTGTAACGTTTTTTCAATTGTTGCTCCTGAGAAGCATTTAAACATGCCAATAGGGAGAACTGATTCAGTTCACTGAATATAAAAACTGGTATGCTGAAACTTGAGGAAAAAATTAACTTTGTATTATCTAATTAGGTTTATAGAATTGCTGCAGAGCAGCCAGTTTCCCAAATCTAGAAGGTACAATTAACTGCAGTACTATATCAATACAAACTAGTCTTCTAATAGGCTTCTAAGCAAAGCAATTGGAATTTGTTATTACCAAGGATATTTTAAACCGGATGAATTAAAATTAAATCACGTACTATTGGGAACAGTTCTGTATGAGAGTAGAATAGATGACCTAATCATTTTTTCATCTTTAAGTTGGGGTTTAGGAATACACTTGGATCCCAAGAGGTATACTGCTCTCTTCAACAATAAGCTTACATGCTTAATGATTATCTGGCTTAAGCATAATTTTAGCAAACTTATACTTCTTACCATTATAAAATATTTTATAATATGCTTTAGTGTTTAAGTATTAAAGTACTTACTATGAAAACTATGTATTCACTGGTATTGTACATACCTTATAAAAAGACGGAGTTGGTATTAATTAAAGAGTAAGGATGTCTTAAATAAATAGGCACTAACTGAGAAACTGCCAAAACTATTTTTTGTCATTCTTATGAGAAGCTGGGTATGTCAACATTTCTGTTTATTAAACTGTCTGTAAATATTTATCTTTGACTTCTGATTTTCCTTTTAATTAAAAACATACACATAAAACCTATGATAAGCACTCTCTTTAAGGTGAGCTTATAGTAGTTTTTACAACTCTGCAAATGCCCAACTATTTCTTCTGCTGGAACAATTGGTTTAAAACTAACCCATTGATTCTGGCTATAAAAGTGAAACAGTAGAATCTTAATGTAGTAAAGAGACACTTGAACATTTTTACAGAATTTTAAGAAGTAATGCTTTTGAAAGATGATATAGTAACAACATAAGTGGAACATCTCTTACGCTTCTATGAGAATTTCTTTCTTGATAAATCCTTAGAAAATTTAAGTAGAAAAAAATACAAGGTACATTTGTTCCATGCAAAAAAGTCCCTAAGTCGTGATGCTTGAAGTGCTCTGAAGGTTCTTTTTTGGTCAGCATTTATTATTGCACTTTAAGTTTTTTTTTCTGTTGAATTTGAAGTAAATATTTCTTATACATTTTTATGAGCATCTATTATTGTAAAAAAAAACAATACCCTTCTTAACCTAGCACAAAATAAAACTATCAGTATACATAAGTGAATCATGCAAGTGTCATCTTGCCAGAATGTATCAAAGGTACTTGGATGAAGATGTTCATATAGTGAACATCAGAAAGAACATGTGGGGTGGGGTGGGGTGGGGGAGGTGGGGGAGGTGAGGGAGGCAGCGGGTGTCGCTCAGTGGTTTGAGCACCTTCTTACCATGTACTAGGTCCCAGGTTCAATCCCTGGTACCTCCTAAAAAAAAAAAAGAGGATGGTATGGAGATTCTCTTTCTATTTGGATGTGTAATTGTTTATAGCCCATTCTACAGCATTTCTAAAACAACTCAGGAGGAATCTAGTGGGGTTTGTTTAATGCTACTGTGAAAAAAATATTTTTGTGTTGGGAAATATTTGCCTAAAATAATTTACTATGTAATCAATCTATTATATTGTCCTGGAGTTCTTTGTCAGTAGCAACCCATTTACCTATTAAATCAAAGGTCCATTTCAAAACTTGTTTTTGGCATTTTCTAATATATTTGAGTTACTAGATATAGGTTTTAATTATGCTCATTTGTGGTGACCTAAATCCTCCTCCCAAATTCTTCTGGCAATCGGTATTTTGCTGTACAATTCTTATTAGACAATTTGATGATTATGCTTCTTAAAATTTAACTAATCAGTACAAATTAGCTTTTTAATCTCTAATACAACAACGTGTGCTGTGCACATCTTAGTATTTGTTACTTTGCACTTTGTCTGCTGGATTTTACATCTTTTTTTTTTTTTTGAAAGAACTCATTTAAAACCTTCTGTTCAAAACTGCTAACTCTTGCCAGGGTGATCCAAAATGAATTTTTAAAAATCTATTAGATTTTTGACAAGTAAGCTCTCAATTATGGTACAGAATAAATGACTACAAAGTGCTTTTTAGATTAATGGAATGGAAATGACTGGAATCATATTACTTTACACATGTAGATTTTTCTACTATGGTAGAGCGTTTAGTTTTGAAACTGTCAAGATTGGGAAGTGAAAATTTTGATCACTTAACATATATAATTATATTTCAACATTTTTAAGCAAAAGATTGGTAGAATGAGAAAATACAGACATGTGCTTTCATGAACTGTTGCTCCCTGAGTGATGGTGCTAGAGGAAAATCCAAGTCCAGTATTTGTAAAAGAAGGTTGGGGGAGAATGTGTCCATTCTGGGGTTCCATTAAAATAAATTTGCTTGTAGTCCAGGGAGATCATAGTGCAGTCTAGGATGGTAAAAAGAAAAATACTTTTAAGAAATAATTTTCTAAAAATTTCTATTCTAAAAATGTGCTGAAAGGGGTGATTTCCAGACACCTTGGTATTTTAAAGAACTAAATTTTCTTTATGAAATTAAGAAACCTTTGTTCCTCTTTTTGTAGCAAACATTTTAGACTCTAAACCACGGCACATGACACTTCTATTTTAAAATAAACGTAGGGTATATGTAAGCATGGTTGTTAATTTTGAAAACTTTGAAGATAAGTTTCAAATCTGCAAACATGAGAACCAAAAACACCTTGCCTTTTCCCAGGTTCTGTGGTTTTCTTAGCTTGAGAAAAGAACTGCTGGTATCATCTGAATTATGGGTCAAAAATATAGATATATATTTTTGTATATACACTACATGGCTACTGTCAGGTGGTTTTTCCTGGTGTCCTCTTTGAAAATCTGAGGAAGGCTGTAATCGACATGGCTTCATTTTACTTTCCATGACTTGCTATCTTAGGAAGAGTGCCAGCCCCTTTTTTGGGGGCAGCCTATACCTGTGACTAAATTGAAGCAAATCACAGCCAGTCTAATAAATAGTTTCACAGTGGTACAATCATGTTTCGTAAGAGACCGTTATCATCCTTGACCTCTACTCAATTAACTAGTAACACTAAGGGAAAAGTAAATGTTAAAATCTTTGTTATAGGTTGGCAAAAATCACTTCCTGAAGATAGAGTGAATGGCTTGAAACGTATATTCTGATTTACATCTACTTCTTTGGCTTGTATAACAGTTGCTTGTGTTTAAAAGCAAACGTGCCTTGTGTAATGATTTATGACTTAGCGGGGCTGATAAAATGCAGAAAGTAGCTAAAAGGAAGTTGTGGTAAGTGACATTTAAAGAATATTTTTTAATACTATAGAATAGAAAATCAGAGACTTAAGGTAATATCAAAGGCAATAGACATTGCTCGGTATTTTTGCTTTCTAATGAATTTCCTACTATTCGTTCAATTCTCCATGAAAATAACTTTAATGTATTTAACTATTTTTTCTCTGTTAGGACAGAGGATTCCTTTCTCTGATGACAAGGCCTAGCATTTATTCAATGGTTAGTGAGTTTCTTTGGGTTCCAGCAGGTGCTAAATGTCAGAATTATTCCTTCAAGTTTAAAATTTTCAGTTATATATTTTATTAACTACTTAGAAGGTAGCTAGAAAAACCAGTCCTGCCATTTGAGCACACAGCATGTTGCTTCGAATATTTTCACTCAATATTTCCAAACAGAGAGAAAGGATACATTTTCTGAATTTACCTAATTCTTTTTAATTAAAGATAGCCAAACATGCACAGTCCTCTGTTATACCCACAGAGAGTATAGAGATCA
>JAQZBX010080193.1:0-13855 GCA_029593785.1 Cabassous unicinctus
TTGGAAGGATAGTAGAGAGAGTTTCCATAAACATGCACTCATTTCCCCTGTTCTTGACATCACCTATCCAGAATAACAGATTACATTTATTTGTCATAAATTCTTAGTCCCTTTGTTATGGGGACAGTTTCTCAGACCATCCTTGGTTTGAGGAGCTGAATATTTTTGAGGAGTGTTGGTCAGGCATTTTGTAAAATGTACCTCAGTTGGGATTTGTCTGATGTTTTTCTCTTACTAGACTGAGAATATGTGTGTTTGGAGAAAGACACCAGACATAAAGTGACATTTTCATCACATGATATCCAGGGTGCATTTTATTAACTTGACTTTATTATTGTTGATGTTGACCTTGATCAGCAGTGTTTGTAGTTTTCCCCACCATAAAATCCCTCATTTCCCTGCCTTTCCATATATCACCTTTGGAAAGAAGTCACTAAGTGAAGCCCAGACTTTAGGCGTGGGAGTTATGCTCCACATCCTTGAAGAGCAATATCTAGATAAATTTTTGGACTACTTCTCCAAGGGAGATTATTTCTTACTTATTTAGGCAATAATTTATGTATATCAGGATTGGTTCATGACATTTATTTGATACTTTGGGTTGAGATGAAATACTATTTTATTTATTTCATTCAATTTGTTCCATTTTTTCCCCATGGGAGCTTTTCCAGTGGTGCACTGTGTTTCTCTGATATACCCCCATCATTGAAGGTTTATTTTAGCACCTACTTCCTTTTTGGTACTATGAGCTGCTCCAGGCTCTTCTTGTATATTTCTTTCTCCAGTCCTAGAATCAGTCATTTCTCCAAGGACCCTGTATTGGAGAATGGTGTTAAAATCCAAGGTCTGGGCCGAAAGTCTGCTCCTTGATTTTGGGACATCTAGGTTTTCTTTGCTGAAAGAGTAAGGAAATATATGTGTGTCCACTAAATTATGCATATATCCATATCAATAAATATTTCTACATATAGTCTTCCATATCTATATTAACCTACACATGAGTTCATACTGATGTGTCTACCTCTAAACCATTATCACATAGAACAGTCTAGCCTCCTTTCCTTGCTTATCTGTCACCTCCCACTGCACAGTGAGAAACATATTCCCCCATCTGCCATCCATTTTCTTCAGTGCTTGATACAGATAAAGAAGTAATAGAATTGTTAACCCATACCCTGGAGGGAAATAACTATATCATTTAGAGTACAGTACTTAGGTACAGTGCTCATTGACTTCATTTTACAGACTTCATTCACATTCAATATTAATTCTTTCAGCACCTTTCCCACATCACTTTCAGAGAGGGCAATTAATACATTGTAATACAGTTAGATGGTTCTTTAATATTTTGTATTCCCTCCTGGCATTCCCTTAACCTTGTAAATGAATTTTTTATTTGCATACATCAAAGTGCACTCTTTGCGTTGTCAAGTTCAATGGGTTTTACAAATGCATGCTATTGGTCTACAATTACATTATTATACAGAATAGTTTCACTGCTCTAAAAGTTCACCTGTGCTTCACCTATTCAACCCACCTCCCCTCTCCCTAAACCCTGTCAACCAGTGATCATTAAGTTAGTCTCTGTTATTTTGCCTTATCCAGTAAGTTATATGGTTGATATCATACATATGTAGCATATTTAGATTAATTTCTTTCAATTAGCAGCAGTCATTTGAGATTCATTGTTTTGTGGCTGGCTGGAACATTTCTTTTTAACTCTGAGCTTTATTCCCTTGGAGCACAGTGTTTATTCATATATTGAATGACTTCTTGGTTCCTTACAGATTTTGGAGATTATAAATACATCTGGTAGAAACATTCACCCATGGGTTTTATGTGGACTTTTCATACAACCTGCATATATACCTAAGAGCACAATTGCTGGATTATATGTTAAGAAAATGTTTAGTTTTAAAAGAAACTGCTAAATTGTCTTCTGTTTGCACCATTTTTTATACTCATTAACAATGAATGAGATTTTTATTGCTCCACATACTTACCAGCAATTGTTATTGTCAGTGTTTAGGTTTTTGTCTATTCTAATAAGTGTGTGGTGATATATCATTGTGGTTTTAATTTTGCAATTCCCTAAAGACAAATGGTTTAGAGCATCATTTTGTTTATGCTTATTTGCCAACAGTATATTTTGTTGATTAGCATTCTTTTCAGATCTTTTGCTCATTTTTAAATTGAGGGTTTGCTTTCTTATTGTTGGGTGTTAAGAGGTCTTTATATTTTTAAATACAAACAGTTTATCAGATAGGTGTTTTGCAAATATTTTCCCAAAGCCTGTTGATTTTCTTTTCATTCCCTTATCAAGTCTTTCACAGAGAAGCAGTTTTATATTGTAATAAAGCCCATTGATCTTCTTGGATTGTGCTTTGGGTGTTATATCAAAACACTCATCACCAAAACACCAGCCCCTAGATTTTCTTGAATGTTTTATTCTAAAATTTTATACTTTGCATTTTAATTTCAAGTGTATGGTTCATATTGAGCTAACTTTTTCATAAATTTGGTAATATTAACTGCATTCAAATGTTGTGCTACGATCACCAATATCCATTACTTCAACTTTTGCATCACAGTGTATAAAATGAGTGGTCAAATATTTGTTGAATAAAATAAATTCTGTTTTTTTTTACATGTGTGCATCCCATTGGTCCAGAACCATTTGTTGAAAAGACCACACTTTCTCAATTAAGTAGACTTTACTTATTTGTAACTGGTTGTTTAACCGCATTTGTGTGGGTCTACTTCTTGGTTCTCTAACATTAGTTTATGCTTCTATTTCAACAATATAAGTCTGTTTGAGTATTGTGCTCTTACAGTAGTCTTGAAATCAATTCGTATGATACTACAACTTTGTTCTTTTTCTTCAGAATTGTTTAGGCTATCTAGGTAGTATCAGGAAATATGTAACCTACAAATTTGATGTTCTTCTTCAGTATTTTTTGTCTTTCTCAATTGTTTGCCTTTCCATATAAACTTTAGAATTAGTTTGTCAGTATCTTCAAAGTAACCTGTTGGCATTTAGAACTGGATTGAGTTGAATATATAAATCAGGTTGGGAAGAAATGACATCTTACCAATATTGAGCCTTTGATATTGTTAAAACAGAATACCTCAAATTAATTAATTAATTATTTTAAACAATTAATTGTAGTTACCTATATACAACACAGAATTTCACAGTTTATTTATTTTCAAATGTACATTTAGATAATATCAATTATATTCAGAATTGATATCATCACCAATATCCATTACCCCAGCTATTTCATCACATGTTACAAAATGGCTGGTCAAATTGTTTGTTGAATAAAATAAATTCTAAGAGAATTTGTAGTGGAAATTATTGCCGTGAGAAAATATTTCTAATTATGGACAAGGATGGCTAATCAGCAAAAGTATCAAGGGGAATATGGAGCATTTGTTTTCCCTGACATTTTCAGTTAAAGGGCACTAGATCGATCTATTATCTATCTATCTATCTATCTATCTATCTATCTATCTATCTATCTATCTATCTATCATCTATCATCTATCTACCTATCTACCTATCTACTTACTTATTATCTACCTACCTACCTACCTACCTACCTATTATCCATCTATCTATCCATCTATCCATCTATCTATCTATAATAAGAATTCATTAATTTAATGTGTTTACTAATCATAGTGTTTAGAACAATTTTCTGGTCATTTTTTGTGACTAAATTCTCATTGTTCTTATCTCTTTTATAGCATTTTCTTCAGCGACATGGAACCAGAAAATCAAACACATGTTTTAGAATTTGTCCTCCTGTGTCTCTCAGAAGACACAGAATTGCAGCCTCTCCTCTTTGGGCTGTTCCTCTCCATGTACCTGGTCACCTTCATTGGGAATCTGCTCATTGTCTTGGCCATTATCTTGGACTCCCAACTCCATACACTCATGTACTTCTTCCTTTGCAATCTGTCTTTTAGAGATATCTGTTTCCTCTCCACCACTGTTCCAAAAATGCTGCTGAACATCCAGGCACTGAGCAAAACTATAACTTATGAAAACTGCCTCAGCCAGATGTAATTTTTCATGCTTTTTGGGCAAATAGATAACTCCCTCTTGACTCTGATGGCCTATGACTGCTTTGTGGCCATCTGTCACCCCCTTCACTACATGGTCATCATGAATGCCCATGTCTGTGACCTCTTGCTACTGGCATTACTGGTTATTAAGTGTTTTGTTCTCTCTTTTATATGACTTAATGGTTTTGCGATTGTCTTTTTGTACAGAGTTGGAAATTCCCCACTTTTTCTGTGAACTTAATCAGGTAGTCCGAATTGCTTGTTCTGAAGTCTTCATCAATGACCTGGTGATGTATATCACATCTGGACTTCTGGGTATTATTCCACTCACTGGGATTGTTTTCTCTTACTTTAAGATTGTATCCTCTATTTTGAGAATTTCAACAGCTGATGGGAAGTATAAAGCATTTTCTACTTTTGGGTCCCACATCTCAGTAGTAACCTTGTTTTATGGTACAGTTCTTGGAGTGTTTCTTTGTTCTGCTGCTTCCCAAAACTCAAGGGTAAATGCAATAGCCTCAGTGATGTACACAGTGGTCACTCCCATGTGAACCCTTTTACCTACAGTCTTAGAGACAAGGACATAAAGCAGGCCTTAAAAAGGCTGAAAATCATTCTTTCTATAAAAGCAAGCTTTGTCTAAAGTTCAAAAAAATGTTCATGATTAGCAAAGCTGAAACACTGGGAGGTCTAAATCAAGATTCTTTATAAGTGTATAGAAATATAATCTGTTATTTGCCTAATTTTCAAAATTCTATTTCTTTAATTTTTATATATCAAGTACATCTCTTTGTTCTGTATTATTTTACATCATGTAATCTCTCTTATTATACTCCCTGGAATAAGATTGAAGGCAGAAACTGCTGCTTGGATTTTCAGGAATAAAGTATCTCATACAGGTAATTCTGTTTATATAAAATTATGGCAAGTGCTGGAGGGATGAAGTTGTACTGCAGTGACTGCCAGATGAAAGCAACTGCTTGTGTTATATGGTTTTGGTGAAAAATAATCTCTATAGCAAAGGTTTTTGGTCTTTGGCTCCAGAAAGAGGTCACATCCTGAACTGGAGACATCATCTGATTTGGTTTACAGTACTCCACATTCCAACTCTGATATGCTCCTTTCGCCTGCATATTCTCAATCATAAGTTAAGTGAGATGGTAATTGACAACACAATCCTTGATTCTTCAAACGTTGATGCCTCAGAGATTTCTGTGATTGTTCTAGTGATGTAAGGTTGCCATTTAAAAATTATTTTCTTGTTAAGTACATTTTCAGGAAATTTCTTTTGGCACTTTCTACAATAATAGCCCACATTTACAGATCACAAAAAACAATGTGTGTGTTTTCCCCATTTCTGGCTATGTCTTTTTCAAATATTAAACCTAGAGTGTAGGACATAATTTCAGGTTTTTATGTAGACCTACTTTGTTCTTTGTGAGGTAGAATAAGATGAATGTTTTATTTATCACCTGATCCAAAGACCATCAATCAGTACAACTGGGAAACCAGAATGCCATTTTGGGATTAGTGATTGCTCTGAGATAATGGCCATTTAAAAAAAAAACTGGTTTATTATTTGTATTTACTTCATATTCTTTGGGAAAGCTGTGAATTCATTCTCATTTTGTAATTTAGTAACCCACATGTTCAGACTGTTTTTGTGGCATACCCGTGTCAGAACTGCAATCTTCAGGGAAAGATATTTTATTCATGCAGTTTTATAATATTTCTGTGTTTTGATTGCACCATAATTTGAGAATTAAAAATCACCAGCTTGTCATTTCTTTCTGAAAATTTCTCCTGTGTAAGGAAAAGCCCCACTTCACTCCATATTCCTTGAATTATGATTCCCAGCAAAATCCTTTATCACATAAACCAGTTTGTCAAAATCTTTCCTAGGCACTGTCTTTAGTGATTACTGCAAACAATATATTGTGAATCATTTTTCCAAGCTATACACACACAATCGTTTATATTTATCCACTTGAAAGAGTGTCATTGGGTTCTCACTCCCAACAATTTTATATATCAATTCTCAGATTTTTTTCCTGCAAGTCTGTGCTTTCGTAACTAGTTTCTGTACCAAATATTCTACCTGTATGGCTTATTTTCTTTAAGCAGAAATATCTTTCCATAAAAAGCTCTTTAAGAATTTTGAGAAAAAACACAGTAAACATGCACACTCAATAAAGAAGCAACAGTTATGTCTTTTAAGTAATCAGAAGTGTAGAAAACACTGAAAAACAGGACAACTAACAGTGTTGATACTTCTGTTGTCATCAATAACACTGTATACATAAGGAGACTCCACTGAAATTGTTGCCTCCACAATTATGCCCACTTTCTGCAAACAGGTAGTTGGAGGCTCTTGCCATAAGTATTGGTTAAATTGGCACCACACCTGCTAGTTCCACATCCTCTGGAGGACAGGAACAGAAGCCAGTAAGAGGTAGAAAATGCAGCAAAGAGCCAGCTCACCCTACTAACCTCACACAATGTCATGTAGACTTGATTGTGGATGTCAAACTTACTTATATTTTGAGTGTAATTAAGGAGAAAGGGTGGTTGTATTTCTTTCAGAATCCCCTTAGAAGCTTCCCTGTTTTCTTTCTAATATATCTAGCTGGTACATTGATATTTTTTTTCCCCCTGAGGTATAGGGGATCGGGGATTGATCCCAGGACCTCATATGTGGGAAGGCAGTGCTCAACCACTGAGCTACTTTGTCCTCCATGAGATGTTTTTTCATTTCTTTTGCTTGTTGTTTGATTTTCTTTCTTCAGGATGCACTGGAATCTGAACCCAGGAACTCCCATGTGAAAGGTAGGTGCTCAACTGCTTGAGCCACATCTGCTCACCATGGTTCATTGATTCTAAAGAAAAGATTTTTAAAGCACATGTCATGAATGAGTGATAGAGACCATTTCAAATCTGCTATATTTTCCTATCATTACTTACTTCCCCATTCCTGCATCTCTTATTTTTCTCTCATGGAAAAAAAAGTATGCCTCATTTTGTCAGTAGAATTTTACTCTTCTCAAGGACCATAAAATATGTGGAAACAATAATGATTCATTCTGAACTGAGAGTAAACATTTTTCTCATGGGAAACTAAATTTATTCATGAAGAATATGTAAATGGCTTCAAGAAAAATAATTATCAATTTGTCTTCTACTTGTGAAATCTAAGTAAAGTTTAAAGTTTTGTTCAAAGTAAAACTTGAAGAGCAGCCTTAAAATATAAATTTCAGCTAAAGAAACTTCCATAAATTGAGTGAGGGATAAACACTAGGTTGCAGAAGGAAATGCTAGTATTTTTCCTAGAGAAGTGGGAGACTTGATTGCTGCCTGTAACCATGAAAAGTACGTTATATAGAAGGAGGACAAGAATCATTTTAAGTTCAATTGTGTTATGTTGTATGAGTAGAATAATTATTTTGTGGGTCTACCATGAGAAACTCAGAAAAGACGAGCACTGTGATTTGAAGATTAACTGTTCAGAGTGGGGGAAGTGAGAATAAACATGCTCAGGTCCTGGGAACCTCATTTAAACTAAGACACAGTAAAAAGCAGTAACAGAGCCCTTACCTCTTATAATGTACCATAATAATGTAGCCAATGTCTAAGTGATTATATTTCAAACATAGGAGTGATGATTTCCTCTTCCACTGTCAAGAGCTAAGTTTCCAAGTGAATGAAATACTAGAGTAACAGTATTGGATAAGAAGGTTCTGGATTTCATCTCCTATTATCTTTCCCCAATGCTGCTGTTTTCATTTCCCCTCACTTCCAGATCATCCTTCTCAGAAGAATTGGAAGCACATATGTGTTTCATCTCCTGGAGTTCCTAGAATGCAGATCTTTTTAAATTTATTTCTCTATTATCCAAGGAGGAAAAAGCCACTGGAACAAAAAAATTACTGAAATGAACCAAAGAAATCTTTTGTTGCTGTGGAAAGGAAACATCATGGGAGGGAATGCTTTGCTGACAGTAACTGCAGTGACACAGAGAAAGTGCCAACTGTAGGGAAGTTTACAAGTATATATTTGATTTATTTTCTAATTTCTGTTTCAGGTTGTTGGTGGGGACTTTGATTTCCAATGCAGCTAAATTTCTCCCATTTCCATTGCATGGAAATTTTTAATTTTCATCATTGTACATTTCAACCTTAGAGGTTCTATTTGATTTGTTATTGAAATATGTTTATGTCATTTTATATATTAACAAGATTTTTTTAATTTTCTGAAGCTCATTAAAAAGTGTTTTTTTCATATTCTGTATCTTAATCATTTCAAAATCTGAAAGAGCTAAAGGCTTTTTCACACTGTATGCTTTTCTTCTGTCTCTTAGTCATGGTAACTTGTTTTCTTAAGGTCTATGGTGATTTTTTAA
Organism: Cabassous unicinctus; assembly: GCA_029593785.1. Taxonomy (NCBI): domain Eukaryota; kingdom Metazoa; phylum Chordata; class Mammalia; order Cingulata; family Chlamyphoridae; genus Cabassous; species Cabassous unicinctus. Next base: position 8,471 of record JAQZBX010080193.1, read on the forward strand.
ATTGTGTTCTGTTTAATTTTTTACACTCATATTTATGAGAATTCTTGAAGGTCTCGTTGGAAAAGAAAGGATTTACATTTGATGTTATTTTGCCATTAACAAGCCAGAACCATTTAATGTTACGTTTTCCACCTAGAGCTTTTAAGGCTAAATAGATGCTGTGATTTCAGACTGCATCCTGACTCCTCATTCAGAGGATTTTCCCACCTTGAAGCACCAGGGTCAGGGCAAATATGTGTCTTGATACCCATATTTGATTAACGTGTTTATAAATTGTTAACCTTTACAATGCCACCATAATTCCAATAATCAACTTTTCTACTTATTTATTTTTTATTTGTCAATGATCCACTTTTATACAGGAATATCTTAGAAGAGTTTCATTTTTGTATGAAACCTATTCACTAATATAGGATCTCAAGCCTTTCACTGTGCCAACCAGTGCCAAAACTGCAGCTGGCACTTGAACTCTGCTATCCATCATGGTCCATTTTAATATTTATTTTATGACTAAATTAAATATTTTTGTTAGGCCAGATTGGGGATGAATTTAAAAGGTTGAGGGAAATTTATAAGTGTGAATATTTATATTAAAAATAAATCACAAATCAATAGCTGCTCTACAGATTTGTGGGAAGTAGGAAAAGAAAGGCAAACTACACTTAAAGCTTGTAGAAAGATGGAAATAAAGATTTAAGTGGAGCGAAATGAAATAGAATGTAGAAAAACAATTGAGAAAACTGATAAAATTGTTATTGGAAAAGATCAATATTTGCAAAGGTTTGTTTATATTGAAAAAGAGAAAGAAGGGAGGATGAAAATTACCAAAATCAAAAATGAAATTCGAGATGTTAAGAGATATTGTTGATATTAAAGAGATTATAAATGAATAATATGAACCATTGTCTGCCAATAATCTAGACAATCTAGAAGAAATGGGCCAATTCCTAAAAACACACAATTTACCTAAATTGACTGCAAAGAAATAGAAGATCTCAACAAAACTATAAAAAGTACAGAGATTCAATTAGTTATCAATCACCTTCCAAAAAACTAAAGTCTATAATCAGTTTCTGTAATTAAATCTATGAAATATTTAATGAAGAATTAATTACTATACTTTTCAAAATCTTCCAACCTGAAGTCAGGGTATCTCATCCAAAATCATTCTCTGAGGCTAAAGTTATTTGATACCAAAGCTACATAAAGTCATAAAAAGGAAAGAATACCAAAGACAAATTCCACTTATAGATATAGATTCAAAAAAATCACCATAGACACAAACTAGCATATTGAATCCAACAGAATATTAAAGAAAGTATCCACCATGATCAAGTGGGATTTATTTCAGGATGCAAGGGTGTTCAACATAAGAAAATCAATGTAATACACTCTATTATCAAAATGAAGAGCAAAATCACATGAATATCTCATTTCATGCAGAAATGCGAATAAAAAATTCCAACACAATTTCACAATGAAAACACTCAGAAAGATGAGAATAAAAAGTAATTTCCTCAACATGTTAAATAGCTTTTATTTAAAAACACAGGTAATCTTATCTTCAGTGCTGAAAAAATGAAAGCCATCCCCGTGATGTTTGGAACAAGACAAGGATGCCTGCTTTCACTATTGCTATTCAGTATAATACCCTAAGTTCAGAAATTAGACAAAGAAAAAAAAAAAAAACACTAAATAAAAGGTACCCAAATTAGAATGGAGGAAATAAAACTGTTTTCATTGATTTCATGATTCTTTACATAGAACATGCCAAAGCTCCCACAAGAAAATTCTAGAGCTCATAAATGAATCCTGCCAAATGCAAACTACAGGGTTAACATGCAAAATATTAGTTGTGTTTTATACACCAGCCAAGAACATACTTAACTGGATGTTTATTAATTTATGTTCAACATAGCTTCTAAAAGAACAAAATGCATAGGAATAATTTTAACTAAAGAGGTTTCACAATGAAAATTTCAACAAAAAGCTGCAAGAAATTAGAAAAAAATTAAGTAGAGGGTGAGGCATTCTGTGTTCACATATAGGAAGAAATTAATATTATTAAGGTGTCAGTATTACCCAAAGTGTTCTTTACCTTCAGTGTAATCCTTATCTAAGTCCCAGTAGCCTTTTTAGCAGAAATGGAAAGACTGATCCTGATTTATATGGAAATACACTTCAGCAGGACTCTTGTACCAGCTTAGGGTTTTGCAACTATGTATGTCTTTGTCTCTGGCCTTGCTTAGTCTGTGAGCTGTTTGAGAGGAAGCAAAATATCTTATCCTTCTCTTCATTCCCAGCACATAGTTTACTGCTCCCCGTACAGTATTGATAAATAAATATTTGTTGAATGACTGAGAAAACCAGTGTTTCAGTGAATTGAACACATATTGCTAACTATGGGGGAGAAAAGATAAGCAGTCAGATAATAAGGAATCCTGTTGAGAGAAGGAAGCCCCATGTATGAGAGCTAACTCCAGAGGAGACATATTGGAGACATAAGATATTTTAGTATACTCAGAATCTCTCTCCAAAATCAGAGATAGGGAAATCATTTTGGGAAAACTTGCAATATTAAATCTCACATCTAAAGAGATGTGACCTCCTCCTGGGAAAGAAGGCGTACGCTGGGATAAGAGATGAACGTGGAGTTCCAACGCTGTCTCCCAAGGGTCCAAATCAGCCCAAATTTTCATTGAGTTTTTCTTTCTTATCTCCAGAAAAGTAAATATCTCAGTGAGAAGATAGACAAAATACTTGATTAATGATGCTTATGGGAATGGAATCCTTATAGGCATGGAAACTCAAAATTCTTCCCCTACTCTCTCTCAGGTCTACTTTAGTAATCTCTGATGAAGAGAAAACTCAATTTTGTCTTCTAGAGATCTTGTGAGTGGTTCAATCTCACTTTTCTTCCTGGGAGCAGTACTTCCAATTTCATCCATCATTCAAGGAATAATCTGCATTGATGAACTCAGACCCTACCTTGATAATTTCTGGGTAAGTCACAGATTCTTCACCAGTGTTGTAAGAATGTATTATGATTCCAGGGACATCCTTTAATTGCTAGAAACTTTAGGGGCATCAACAGATTATGCATGTGAAGAAAGCTTAAAATCCAAAGTCCTGCCGTCATAAAAAGCCTGATTGTGGAGGGAGATAACAGATACAACAAACTGTCTTCTTTCCCCAATCTGACTCCTCTGGTGTTAGCTCTCACTCATGGGGTTTCCCTCTTTTTGCAGCATTTTCCCTTGTTTCACTGCTTCTTCTTTATCTACAATTGTTGCAGGCATCTGTTAAACCATATTCTGTCACTTTTTATTTTAGTCATTAACCAACATTAAGTCATCAAATACTTCATGGTAGGCACTAAATATTACTTTGGGAATAAAGAAATGAGTAAGACAATGTTCCTCATCTCAAAGAGATACATGCAAGAGAAATAGAAGTGAGTACTTGCATTATTCTGTTGTGACTCTGAAATCCTGCTGAAGTGGATCCAAAAGCTTGGACTCATTCTGTGGAGGTTAGGGAAGGCTTAAGAAAGGAGCTGGGGATTGCACTGACACTTGAAGTAAGAATTGGGGTAATTTCCAGAGGAGAAAGGGGTATAAGTATACCAAGAATTGAAAAGAGGGACTAAAATGTGGATCAATATAACCATAAGGTGCTGTGAGTTTTAAAAAATAGATCGTTATAGCTGATGAACATTGAGGAGTAGAGCATGAAAAGTGGAACTTGAGCTTGGTCAGGTTGTCAGCAGCCAGATTACAGAGAGTTTTGTGTTTTGTCCACAAGATGGATATTTATGTTTGAAGTTTTTAGAGAGTCAGTGCGGGTTTATAGAAGGTGATGTTCATGAAAAGTTTTGCCATGAGGAAAGCTCACTCTGGGTCAATGTGAATATTGTTGTTGCCAAAATCCCATAGAGATAATGAAGGGTGGAAATAGCGCAGTGGAAATGGGAAGGAGGTGTGGGGAGTTAGTCTGTGTGGGATTGAATGACAATAAATAAAAACATTCATTAATATACTGGGCATAATGTCAGACATTTTGTAGTCATTATTTTACTTAATTCTTTCAGTTACTGTACAAAATCATTTCTCAGTATTTTAAAATAATGGAGGTAGAATGTGAGACTTACAGCAATGTGATATTCTTGTCCAAAGCATATAATTGTGTCTGGATTGAGCCGTAGAGTTTGATTTTCCTAGGCTTTTGCATTTCACTAATAATTTGTTTTGTAATAAACGTAATATCTTAGAACACTATTACATTTACAGAAAAATTGAAAGCATAATAGAGAGGGTTTCCAAGAATCTTTCACCTACTTTCTATTGTTCTTAACATCTCCCTTCCAAAACACCACATTACATTTATTTGTAATAATTTTTAGTACCTTCTTGGCAGGTACAGCTTCTGAGGCTTTCCTTGTTTTGATGACCTGGAAAGTTTTGAGAAGTGAAAGTCAGGTATTTTGTTAAATTTACCCCAAATAGATTTTTTCTGAATTCATCATATGATTAGACTGGGTTTATGGGATTTGGAGGAAGACACCTGAGATAAAACCACATCATATCCAGGGTCCATCCTATCAACATGGCTTATCATTGTTATTGTTGATATTATCAACAGTGTTTTGAGGTTCCCCCAGTATGAATTTCCTCATTTATCTGCCTTTACATATATCATCTTTGGAAAAGTAGTCATTGTGTGAAACCCACATTCAGGATGGGACTTTTGCTCCACTGCTTTGAGAAAGCAATACCTCCATAAATTATTGGAATTCATCTGCATATAAGATATATCTCTTATTTATTTAATCAATAATTTATTTAGATCAAGATTGACTCATTATATTTATTTTATACTTTTTATACTTTGGTTTGTGATACACTCTGGGTCAAAATAACTACTTTATTTTGTAGTTCAGTTTGTTCCAATTTTGGCTATGGGAGCCCTTTCAGCTGTGCCTTGTGTCTATTTGATATTATCCCCATCATTGAGGGATTTATTTCAGTACAAGTTGCACCAGACTTTTTGTGTATATTTCTTGTTAAAGTCCTGTGGTCAATTGTTTTCCAAGGAGACTCATATTGGAGAATGGTGTTAAAATCCAAAATCTGGACACTATATGTGCCTTTCTACCGGGTCCTCTCTACGGAGATTGTAAGTAAATATATTTGTGTACACTGCCATGTATATATGCACATATCTCTAAATATTTCAACATGCAAACTTCTGTATCTATATTCACCTCCACATGAGTTCATATTGATGTCTCTAACTCTAAACCATTAACACAAAACAGTCCAGTGTCCTCCCCTTTTTTATCTGTAAACTCCCACACCACAGTGAGAAGCATATTCCCCTATCGGC
>JAQZBX010080194.1:0-13859 GCA_029593785.1 Cabassous unicinctus
CCAAACAATATCCCTAACCCTAACTCTAACACTAAACCTAACCGTACCTGTAATCTAACTCCAAAACTAAACCCTAACCTTAACCTAACCCAACCATAACCCTAACCTAACCCTAACCCTATCCTAACCCTAACCGTAACCATAATATAATCCTAACCATAATCCTAAACCTAAACATAATCATAATACTAATTCTATCCCTAAACCTAAACCACTGTTTTGGCTTACCATTATGTAAAAGCCATGTGTTCACATGTGAGAGAAACAAGAGCATTGCAGTCAAACAAACCTTAACCTAATCCTAACTCTAACCGTAAACCTAACCCTAACACTCATCCTTAACCCTAAACTTTAACCTAACCCTAACCCTTACCTAACCCTAAACTGAACCATAACCTAAACCAAACAGTAAACCTAACCATTTCCCTAATCCTTAACCTAAAATCTAACCCTAAACATAATCTAACCCTAACCCTAAGGCCAACCCTAACCATAATCTAACACAAACGCTAACCCTAACCATAACCCTAAACTAAACCTAACCCTAAACGTATCCCCAACCCTTACCCTAACTCTAAGCCTAACCCTAACGCTATCCCTATCCCTTTCCCTAACCCAAAACCTTATCCTACCCTAACCCTAACCCTATCCCAAACCTAACCCTAACCCTAAGCTTAACCCAAACCCTAACCCTAAACCTAATGCTTAACCTAAATCTAACCCTAACCTAATCCTAAACCTTACCCTAAAATCTAACCCTAACCCTAATCTAAACCTAACCCTAACACTAAACCTAACCTTAACCCTAACACTATTAACCTAATCCTAATCAAACCCTAACCTTAACACTAACCATAACCCTATCTGTAAGCAAATCCCTAACCCTAATCTAACAGTAACCCTAACACTAAACTTAAACCTTACCCTAACCCTAACCCTAACCCTAATATATCCCTAACCATAACACTAACCTTAACCATAACCCTAACAATAACAATAACTTAAACCCAACCCTGACTTTAACCCTAACCGTAACCATTACCCTAAGCCTATCCCTAACCCTAAACCACTGCATTGTTTTATTATTAGGTTAAAGCCTTGTGTTGACATATGAGTGAAAGCAAGTGCATAGCAGCCAAACAAACCCTAACCCTAACCCTAACCTAACCCTAAACGTAACTCTAACACTAAAAATTAACCCTAACCCTAATCTAACCCTTACCTTAACCCTAAACCTACTGCTACCCTTAACCCTAACCCTAACCCTAACCTAAACCTAAACCCTAACGCTAACCTAATGGAAACCTAACCCTAACTGTAACCCTAAACCCTAATCCTAACTTAATCCTACCACTAATCTTAACCCTAATCCTAACACTTACTTAACCCTAACACTAACCCTAACCCTAACCATAACCATATCCCTAACCTAACCCTAAACCTAACTTTAACACTAACCTATCCGTTACCCTAAATATAACCTTAACCCTAAACTTTACCCTAACTCTAACCCTATCCCTAACCTAACCCTAACCCTAACCCTAAACCTAACCTAAACCTTACCCTATTATAACTCTAAATCTAACCCTAACCCTAAGGCTAAAAACTAACATTAACGCTTATCTATCCCTAATCTTAACACTAACCTTCAGCCTAACCATAACCCTAACCTTAAACCAAACCCTAACACTAAACCTAATCTAACCCTAAACCTAACCTTAACTTTAACCCTGATCTAACACAAACCTTAACGTTGAACCTAACCCTAACCCTAACCGTAACACTAACCCGTACCCTAAACTAACCCTAACCCTAACCATAATATTACCCTAACCCTATCCCTGATGCTTCCCCTAAACCTTACCCTAACCCTAACCCTTACCCTAACCCTAATCCTAATCGTAACCCTAACACTTAATTTTCAAAATTTATATATCTAATGCATTCACATGGAGTTTGGTGAAACCAGTGTCTTGAAGCTGATTGTAAGTGAACACACATGCAAAGCTGCCAATGAAACAACTTTCTTTTTTAGTTTTCTAAACAAAAGAACTAAATGCATTTGCACACATTAGGGAAAATCAGGGTTTTCAAGTTGCTTTAAAGTGAAAAAAATATCATAGCTGTGTAAGAAAAAAGAATCCAACTTAGATTTCAAAAGTGAAGAAATGGCAGCATTGGCATAATGAAAGCTATGTTTTAACATTCGTCGTAAGTGAAAACAAGGGCATAGCTGCCAAGGTAATGAGTATATTGCTTAGTTTTGAAAGCAGAAGAAACCAGTGCTTTCTCATAACATTAGGTGTTACAGTTGGGCAGTTGATGTAATTAAGAATTCCAAAAGTATAATTGGATCATGCTTGTAAACTCATCTGTTAATCTGGGCATGATTAAGATATGATTAGGGCGTTGACTGGGCCACAGAAATAGGGAGTTGATTCACCCCTTTGTGGGTTGGGAAATGAGTATAAAAGGAATGACAAAGAACAGATTTGAAGCAGTTTTTGAGAAGCAGGTTTGATATTGGAGACTAGGACCCAGGAGAAGCGAAGTGAGCCATTTGCTTCATAGTCTACAGCTGACCCTGTGAAGGAACCAAAGGAGCTAAGCCCAGAGAGAGAGAAACATAGCCTCGGGAAGAGAGGAATCCAAGAAGCCTGAACCCTGGTAAATGCCAGCAGCTTTCTTGCTCCAACACGTGACAATGGGCTTTGGTGAGAGAAGAAACTTAAAACACTTTATACCCTGGTATCTGTGGATTTCTACCCCAAATAAATACCTTTATAAAGACCAACCCATTTTTGGTATTTCACATTAGCACTCCTTTGGCTGTCTAATACAGAATTTGGTACAGAGGAGTAGGGAAGTGCTTTTGCATATATGAAAATGTTGAAGCGGTTTTACAAATAGGTAAGGGATATTTTTTGGAGGAATTGTGAAATGCTTTTTGTAAAAGGCCTAGATCACTTTGAAGAGACTGTTGATAGTAAAATGGACGTTAAAGAGACTTTCTGTGATGCCTTAGAAGTAAATGATGAAACTATTGTTGGAAACTAGAGGAAAGGTAATCCATGTTTAAAACTTGCAAAGAACTTAGTAAAATTAACTCCTAGTGTTATATGGAAAAGAGAATTTGAAAATGGCAAACTGGAGCAATTTGCTGAAGAACTTTCAAAGGTAAACTCGGAGAATGTGGCTTGGCTTCTCCTTGCAGCTTATAGCAGAATAGTAGATGAGCAAAATAGACTAAGGACTGAACTTTTGGGCACAAAGAAAACAGAAACTGATTCTGGAACTTCCAAGTTTCTGGAAATCAAATTCCCAGATGAGTGAGACCCATTTGAAGACATAACTAAACCTGGAACCTGTACATCAGAACTGATGATGCGGTTATCTAAGAAAGACTTGTAGAAAGTCTTACTGTCTGATGGCTTGGACCCTGCTTCTTGCATGCTAAACCAACAAAGTTTTGAGGGAGCTGTATAAACAAATCCACTGTCAGCTTGGACAAAATAGGACATGGAAAGGAGAGATTGAAGGAGAATCAGCTTTAATAAGAAAAACATGGAAGCAGAGATCTGGACTTAAGGCATCTCCTTGGGACAAGAGAGGAGACCCACCCATGTGTACAAAGAGGGCGAATTGGCCCCTGCAGTTGAAGAGGGTGGAGGTTCCTACTCTATGTGCTGGGAAAGTTTTGCTGCCCCATGGTGCAGATAGGGTGAGTTTTCCCTAGCAGTTGAAGATGGTGGATGTCCCAACCCAATTTTCTGGGACAGTTTTGCCATCTCAGGGTTCAGATAGGGTGGACCACATTCATCAAAGATTAGGGCAGTTAAGGTCAACAATCCATAGATCTGAGAGGGGTGTAACTATCCCCCATGGATTAGAGAAGGCCAGGTGGTCAACCCATTAATCTGAGAGGGTTGAAACTGGATGCCAATGATTAGGCAAGGCCAGGTGGTCAACTTGTTGCTCTGAGAAGGTTGAACCTGTATGCCAAACGTTAGGGGGAATGTTTTCTTCATCTCACTGTACTAGGTGGTATAAGACTCTAACCCAAAGGTTGGGTAAGGTATAACAATCACCCCAACTGTATTGGAGTGTGAAGTCTGGAGCATACTCAACACCCAGATGCGTTATGGAGGTGAAACCAGAAAATGGCCATTGGGGAAGCCTGTGGAAAGGATGGGATCCTATGTGGCCCCAAGAAGAAGAAACCATCTGCATAAGAATGACTCTCAGACTCTGAAATTGAATGGAGCATGCCCTGCAGCTTTACTCAAATGTAAAGGATCCATGACTTATGTTTAACATCCCAATTTCTCCTTATGATATTGAAAATGTTTATCCTTTGTCTTTCCATTTGTTTATTGGAAGCAGTTAAATGGTTCTCTAAGTTTCAGAGGTCTATAGCAGATGGGATTTTGTCTAAAGATGAACTATATTTCTTTAAATTGATTATGACATGGTTTTGTACTTGAATCATTACTGATTTAACGTTTTTTGAATATTGTAATGTCTTTTTGGAATTCAGAACGTGGAGTGTTATAGTTGGGAAGTTTGATGTAATTATGAATTCCTAAAATATAATTGGATCTTGCTTGTAATCTCATCTGTTAATCTGGGCATGATTAAGATATGATTAGGGCATTGACTGGGTCACATCAGTAGGGTGTTGAGCCACCCCTTTTTGCGTGGGGAATTGGATATAAAAGGAAAAACAAAGAACCGATTTGAAGCAGTTTTTGAGAAGAAGTTTTGATATTGGAGAGAAGGTGCCAGGAGAAGATAAGTGAGCCATATGCCTAATAGTCTACAGCTGATCTTGTGAAGGAACAAAAGGAGGTAAGCCCAGAGAGAGAAACATACCCTCGGGAAGAGAGGAACCCAAGAATCCTGAGCCCTGGTAAATGTCAGCAGCTGTCTTGCTCCAACACGTGACAATGGACTTTGGTGAGAGAAGAAACTTAAAACACTTTATGGCATCGTATCTGTGGACTTCTACCGCAAACAAATACCCTTTATAAATACCAACCCATTTTTGGTATTTCACATTAGCACCCCTTTAGCTGACTAATACATTAGGTAAAAGCAGTGTATTTACCTTGGAAATAAGTGAAACAAAGCGCATAGCAGCCAAACAAACAAGAATCATACATAACTTTCAAAGTTGAATTAACTACTGCATTCACAGCGTGTTAGGAAAAACCAGTGATATGAAGAAGATTTTAAGTGAAAACACATCCATAGTACTTAATAAAACAGAAATCTTATTTTAGGTTTGGAAATTGAAGAAACCACTGCATTGGCTTAGATTTAGGTAAAAGCTCTGTGTTGACATATGAGTGAAAGGAAAGCATAGCAGCCAAACAAGCCCTAACTATAACCCTAACCCTAAAGTTAACTGTAACCGAGACACTGACCCTAGCCTTAATTCTAAACTGAACCCAAACCCTAAACTGAAACGTTAACCTTTACCTAAACCTAACCTTAAAACTAACACAAACCCTAACGAAAGCCTTAACACAAACCTACTCCTAACCCTAACCCTAACCCTAACGTAACGGTAACCCTAATCCCAGCACTAACTTAACCCTCTCCCTATCTATCCTTAAGCCTAACCCTGACCATGATTCTGACCTGTTCCTAACCTTAACCCTAACGCAAACCTTACCCAAACCCAACCCTATCCCTAACCCTAACCTAACCCTAAACTAACACTAACCCTGTCCCTAACTCTAATGATAACCCTAATCTATACCTAACACTAAACCTAAATCTAACCCTAACTTTAACCCTAACCCTAACCTAACCCTCACTCTAATTCTATCCCTAACCCTAACCTAACCTTAACCCTAAATCTAACACTGACACTGGTCCTGACCATAACAATTACCCTAACTCTAACCCTAACACTAAACCTAACTCTAACCTAACCCTAAACATAACCATAACCATAAACCTAACCTAAACCTTACCCGAAACCTAACCCTCAACCTAACCTTAACCTAACCCTAACCCTATCACTAACCCTAACACTAACCCTTAAAAATTAACTCTAACCCTAACCCTAACCTAACCCAATCACTAACACTAATGCAAAACTTAACCATAAACATAACCCTTAGCTGAAACTTAACCCTAACCCTAACCCTAACCGTAATAAAATCCTAAACCTAACAATAACCCTAACAATTACCCTAAACCTAATCCTAACCGTAAACCTACCCCAAAAACTAAACCCTAACCCTTACCCAACCATAATGCTAACACTAACAATAATCTTAAACCTAAACCCTAACCCAAACCTAACCATGAACATAACTCTAACCCTGAACCTCACCTTATACCTAAACCTAACCCTACGCCTAATCCTAACGTTCACCTAAACCTAACCCTAAAACTAACCCTATATCTAAACCCTAACCCTAACCTAACGCTAACCCTAACCCTAAACCTAACCCTAAACCTGTACTTAACACTAACCTTAACCCTAAACCTTAATGTAATCCTAATTTTAACCCTAATCCAAACCCTAACTGTAAAGCCTAATATTTACCTAACCCTAAACTTAACTGAAACCCTAAACCTAACCCAAACCCTTTCACTAACCTAACATTAACCCTAATCCTAACCCTAACCTAAACCTAACCTTAACCCTAACCCTTACCCTACCAAAATACTAAGGTATACCTATCCCTAAACTTAACACTAACCCTAACCCTAACCCTAAGCCTAAACCTAAACCTAAACTAACCCTAACCCTAACCCTAACCTTAATCATTATGTCACCCTAAACCTAACCCTAACCCTAATCTAACTCTAACACTAAACCTAACACTAACTCTAAATTTAACCCTTTCCCTAACCCTTTCCTAACCCTAAATCTAACCCTAACCCTAACCTAACCCTAACTCTAACCCTATCCCTAAAGGTAACCCTAACTTTAACGGTAAATATAGCACTGATTCTGACCCTGACCCTAACCATTACCCTTACCCAAACCCTAACAATAACACTAACGCTAACCTAACCCTAAACATAACAATAACTTTAAACCAAACCCAAACCTTACCCTAACCCTAACCTAACCCTATCACTAACCCTAACACTAACCCTTAAAACTAAATCTAACACTAATCCAAACCTAACCCAAACACTAACACTAATCCTAACCCTAACCATAACCATAACCCTTACCTGAAACCTAACCCTAACCTTAACCCTAACCGTAATACAACCATAAGCCTAACACTAACCATAAACCTTATCCTTAACTTAAACTTAACCATAACCTTAAAACTAAACCCTTACCATTACCTAAAAATAATGCTAACACTAACACTAAACCTAAACCAAAATCCTAACCCAAACTTAACCATAAATTTAAGACTAATATGGAACCTCTCCTTAAACATAAACCTAACCCTAAGCCTAATCTTAACCTTCACCTAAACTTAACCCTAAAACTAACCATAAAACTAACGCACTAACGAAACCCTAACCCTAACCCTAACCCTAACCCTAACACGAACCCTTAACCTAACCTTAACCCTAACTTTAAATGTAATCCTAAATCTAACCCTAACCAAAACCCTAACCCTAAAGCCTAACATTTACGTAACCCTAAACCTAAATCAAACCCTAAACCTAACCAAAACCCTATCACTAACCTAATAATAACTGTAATCTTAACCCTAACCTAAACCTATCCTTAACCTTAACCTAACCATAACACTAACGTATACCTAACCCTAAAATTAACCCTAACCCTAACCCTAATTGTAAGCCTAAACCTAAACGTAACCTAACCCTAACCCTAACCCTAACTGTTATCTCACCCTAACCTTAACCCTAACCCTAATCTAACCCTAACACTAAACTTAACACTAACCCTAACTTTAACCCTATCCCTAACCTTTTCCTAACATTAAACCTAACCTTAACCCTAAACCTAACCTTAACATTAACACTAACCCTGACCTGAACCTGACCCTAACAATTTCCCTAACCCTAAACATAACACTAACCCTAACACTAACCTAAACCTAACCCTAACCTTAAACCTTACCTTAACCTAACCTTAACCATAACCATCACCCTAATCTAACCTAAAACTAACCCTTACATTAACACTAAACCTAACCCTAAAAATTAACACTAACCCTAATTTAACACTAACACTAACACTAACTGTAAGCCTATCACTAACCCAATCCCATCCCTAACCCTAAGCCTAAACATTACCCTAACCCTAACCCTTACCCTAACCCTAACCCTAACACTAACACCCTTACCCTAATGTAATCCTATCCCTAAGTCTAACACCACGACTAAGTAACAGAAACTTTATCCCTCACACTAACCGTAACTCTAACCCTAAACCAATGATAAGCCAAACCCTAACCCTATCCCAATCTTTACCCTAACCTAAACCTATACCTAAGCCTAACCCTAATCTTTCCCTACACCTAACCCTATCCCTAACCCTAACACAACCCTAACCCTAACCCTAACCGTAACCCTAATCCTAACACTAAATGTAACGTTTCAAATTTGAAGTATCTAATGCATTCAAAGAAAATTAAGTGAAACCAGTGTCTTGAAGTTGATTGTAAGTGAATACATATGCAAAGCAGACAATGAAACAAGTTTCTTTTTTCGTTTTCTAAACCAAAGAACTCAATCCCTTCAGCCAGTATTAGGGTAAAGCAGTGATTTCAAGTCAATTGTAACTGAAAACCCGTGCATAGCAGGGTAAGAAACAAGAATCTTACTTAGATTTCAAAAGTGAAGGAACTGCAACATTGGCATAGTAAAAGCAGTATTTTGACATTCGTTTTAAGTGGAAACAGGGGCATAGCTGCTAATGTAATGAGTATATTGCTTTGTTTTGAAACCTGAAGAAAACTGTGTTTTGGCATAGCATTAGGGATAATCAGTGTTTTTACATTGATAATGACTGAAAGCAAGTGCACAGCAGTGAAACAAATAAGAATCTTACTTAACTTTCAAAGCTGAATTAACTCCTGCATTCAGAGTGTGTTAAGTAATAGCAGTGTTTTGAAGATGATTTTAAGTCAAAGTACATGCATAGCAGCAAATAAAACACAAATATTATTTGGGTTTGTAACGTGAAGAAACCACTGCATTAGCATAACCTGAAACCTAACCCGTGTGTTTAAATGTGAGAAAAAGTAACTGCATAGCAGTCAAACAAACAAGTATCTTACCTTTCAAACTTGATGTAATTCCTGCATTTACAGATAATTAGGTTAAACCAGTGTCTTGAAGTTGATTGTAAGTGAACACACATGTAAACCAGCCAATGAAACAACTCTCTTTTTTGGTTTTCTAAACAGAAGAACTAATTGCATTTACACACCATTTGGGAAAATCAGGGTTTTCAAGTTGTTTTGAAGTGAAAAGATGTTCATAGAAGTGCAGGGAAAAAGGATCTAAATTAGATTTCAAAAGTGAAGAAACTGCAGCATTAGCATAGTGAAAGCCATGTTTTGACAACTGTGTAAGTGAAAACAAGAGCATAGCTGCCAAGGTAATGAGTTTATTGCTTAGTTTTGAAAACTGAAGAAACCAGTGCTTTCTCATAATATTAGGTAAAAGCAGTATATTTACATTGATGAGTGGAAGAAAGCACATAGCAGCCAAACAAACAAGAATCTTACTTACCTTTCAAACTTGAAGTAACTCATGCATTCACATAGAGTTAGGTTAAATCAGCGTCTTCAAGTTGATTTTAAGTGAATCCACATGCAAAGCAGGCAAGGAAACATCTTTCTTTTTTGGTTTTCTAAACCAAAGAACTAATTGCATTTAAGCACCATTAGGGAAAATCAGGGTTTTCAAGTTGTTTTTAAGTGAAAAGATGTGCATAGCAGTGTAAGAAACAAGAATTTAACTTAGATTTCAAAAGTGAAGAAACTGCAGCATTGACATAATGAAAGCCGTGTTTTGACATTCTTTGTAAGTGAAAACAAGGGCATAGCTGCCAAGGTAATGTGTATATTGCTTAATTTTGAGAAAGGTAGAAACCAGTGTTTTAGCATAGTATTAGGTAAAAGCACTATATTTACATTGATAATGAGTGGATGAAAACACATAGCAGCCAAACAAACAAGTATCTTACATATCTTTCAAAGTTGAATTAACCCTGAATTCACAGCTTGTTAGGTAATACCACAGTTTTGAAGATGATTTTAAGTGAAATAAGATGAATAACAGCCAATAAAACACAAATGTGATTTAGGTTTGTAAAATGAAGAAACCTGTGAATTGGCTTTGCATTAGGTAAAAGCCATGTGTTCACAGGTGAGTGAAAGCATGTGCATAGCAGCCAAACAGTAACACTAACCCTCACCCTTACCATAACACTAAACCTAATCCTAACCCTAACACTAACCCTAATTGTAACCCTAAACCTAACACTAACCTAACCCTAACTCTAACCCAAACTTTGATCTCAACCTTAACCCTAACCCTAACTTAAACCCTAACCTTTCCCTAACCTAACCCTGACCCTGACCCTAAACCTAACCCAAAACCTAGCCCTAACCTTAACCTAACCCTAACACTAAGCCTAATCCTAACCCAAAATGTTACTCTAACACTATCATAACCCTAACTCTAACCCCAATCCTAACCTAACCTTAACAATATCCCTAACCCTAAACCTAACGATAACCCTAACCCTAACCTAACTCTAAATTAACCCTAACACTAACCATAACCATAAGCATAACCTAACAATAACCTAACCCTAACCCTAATCTTAACCCTAAACCTAACCCTAACCCTAAAAGCTAACCTTACCCTAATCTAACCCTAACCATAACACTAACCCTAACCCTAACCATAACCCTAACCATAACTCAAACCCTAACCCTAAACCTAACCCTAATTTAACCTAATCTTAACTATAACCCTAACCATAATCTATCACAAATCTTAACCCTAACACCAACCGTAACCGTAACCCTAACTCAACCCTAAGCCAAACCCTAACCTTAATGCTAACCCTAACCTAACTCTAAACCTAACCCTAACGCTTACCATAATCCAAACCCTAACCCTAACCCTAATCCTTATCCTAATCATAAACCTAACCCTAACCCTAAACTTTACCCTAACCCTAACCCTAACCCTAACCCAACCCTAACCTTAACCCTTCAAATTTGAAGTATCCAATGAATTCAGAGTGTTATTTGAAACCAGTGTCTTGAAGTTGATTGTAAGTGAATACACATGCAACGCAGTCAATGAAAGAGTTTCTTTTTTTCATTTTCAAAACCAAAGGACTTTTGGCATTTAGCCAGTATTAGGGAAAATCAGTGATTTCAAGTTGATTGTAAGTGAAAACCAGAGAATAGCAGAGTAAGAAACAAGAACTTTACTTAGATTTCAAAAGTGAAGAAACTGCAGCATTGGCATAGTATAAGAAGTGTTTTGACATTCGTTGTAAGTGAAAACAACGGCAAAGCTGCCGATGTAATGAGTATATTGTGCAGCTTTGAAAACTGAAGAAACCAGTTTTTTGTTATAGTATTAGGGAAAAGCAGTGTTTTTACATTGATATTGAGTGAAATCAAGTGCATAGAGGTGAAAAAAACCAGTATCTTACTTAACTTTCAAAGCTGAATTAACTCCTGCATTCACAGCGTGTTAGGTAAAAGCAGTGTTTGAAAATGATTTTAAGTGGAAACACACGCATAGCAGCAAATAAAACTCAAATCTTATTTAGGTGTGTAAAGTGAAGAAACAACTGCATTGGCTTAACATTTGGTAAGAGCTGTGTGTTCACTTGTGGAGGGGTATGGTGTGGTGTGTTCTGATTTGTTGCTATGTGGTCCATGGATATGTGGAGTCATGTGGACTGGCGTGGTATAGTGTGTTGTGTGTGTTGCATTGTGGTGTAGTGTGGAGTGCTGTGGTTTTCTGTGTTGTGGTGTGTTGCAGTGTGTTATGGCATGATATGGTTTGGTGTGGTGTGCAGTGTTGTTTTGTGGTGTGGTGTGGTATGATATGGTGCAGTGTGGCATGGTGTGGTGTCTTGTGGTTTTGTATCATATGGAGTAGTGTGTTGTGGTTAGTTTGGAGTGTTGTGGTGTGGTGGGGAGCGGGGAAGTGTCATGAAGTATGGTGTGGCATGGTGTGGTTTTGTGCAGTGTGGTTTGGAGTGCTTGTTGTGATGGAGTGTGGTGTGTAGCTGTGTGGTGTGTCATGTGCAGTGAGATTGTGTGATGTGGGGTGCCGTGTTTGAACATGTATGATTTGATGCGGTGTGGTTTCTGATGGAATACTGTGGTGTGGTGAGGAGCTGTGTTGTGTGACATGGTGTGGTTGGGTGAATTGGTGTCATGTGGTGTGTAGTATTGTCGTGTGGTGTGATATAGAGTGGAGTGGTGTAGTATTGTGTGGTGTGGTTTGGAGTGAAATGGTGTGGTATGATGTGTGGTGTGGAGAGGTGTGGTGTGTGAAATGGTGTGGTTGGAGAAGTTGCAGTGTGGTGTGTTGTGGTATGATATGTGGTATTGTGTGTAGTGGTTTGTTGTGGTGTGGTGTTTTGTGGAGTGTTGTGGATTGTTGTGGATTGGTGTAGTGTGGAGACTTTGGAGCAGTGTAGTGTGGTGTGGCATGGAGCAGTGTAGTGTGCTGTGGTGTGGTGTACTGTGGTGTGGTGTGGTGTGATGTGGAATGGAGTGGTATGGTGTGCTGTTGTGTGGTGTGGAAAGATGCAGTGCTGGGTGCTGTGGTATGATATGGTGTGTTTTGGAGAGGTGTGTTGTGGTCTGGTCTGGATTGGAGATGTGTGGGTGGTTTTTTGTGGTGTGGGATGGGGTGGTGTGGATGGGTTTGGTGTGGTGTGGAATTGTGTGGTGTGGTGTTGTTTGGTGTTGTGTGATATAGTGTGGTGTGGTATGGTTGGGTGTGCTGTGGAGTGGTGTGGAATGATTTGAAGTGCTGTGGTGTTGAGAGATGTGCTGTGGTGTCTTGAGGTGAGGAATTTTGTGGTGTGGTGGGGTGTGATGTGGATTGGCATGCAGTTGTGTTGAGTGATGTGGCGTGGAGATATTTGTGGTAGTTTGTTACAGAGTGGTGTGAAGCGGTGTTGATTAATGTGGTTTGGTGTGGAGTTTTGTAGGTGTGGTGTGGTGTAGAGTGGTGTGGAGTGGTTTGGAGTGGTGTGGTGTAATCTGGTGTGGAATGGTGTTGAACGGTGTTGTTTGGTGTGGAGTTTTTTAGTGTGGTGTGGTGCGGAAGGGTGTGGAGTGGTTTGGAGTGGTGTGGTGTTGACAGATATGGTGTGGTGTGGTGTGGAATTGTGTTGTGTGGTGTTGTGTGATTTGGCATGGAGTGTCATGGAGTGGTGTGGTGTTGAGAGGTGTGTTGTAGTGTGGTGCCATGTAGTATGATGTGGTGTGGTGTGGAGCAGTGGTTATGGTGTCAAAAAATGCATTGTCGTGTGATGTGGTATGATGTTGCACAGTATTATGTAGATTGGTGTGTTGTGGTGTGGAGTGCTGTGGATCGGTGTGGAGTGTTGTAGTGTGGAGAGGATAGGAGGGTTGCAGTTTTTTGTGGTGTGTTGAGTAGTGGAGCTTTGTGTCATGTGCTGTGGCATCGTGTGGATTGGTGTGGTTTTGTGGGTTGTAGAAAGATACAGTGTTGTGCGCTGTGGTATGATATAATTTGTTGTGTTGTGGAGTGATTTGTTGTCTGGTGTCGAGTGGAGCTGTGTGGTGATGTGGTGTGGTTTGGTATGTTGTGGAGTGGTGTGGTGTGTTTTGGTGTGGTGTGGTGTGGTGTGGTGTGGATTGGTGGGGTGTGTTGTGGTATGA
>JAQZBX010080195.1:0-13859 GCA_029593785.1 Cabassous unicinctus
AGAATTAAAAAAAAAAAAAAAGAGCGTGAGTCAGCAAAGCTCTCGGTGGGCCCCAAAATAGACCCGGCTGGACGCGCAGCGGCAGACGCGCCTCAAGGGAGCGCATAAAATCGAACAAGGCCAATGTGCTTTACCATTGAGGTTCCCACCCGTCGGGTCATTGGTGTCTGACAACTCCAGTAAACCTCGAGTTCTTCCCCCACCCCGAACTCCATATCCCAGAAGGCAGCGAGAACCGCACACGTGGCTTATCTTTCAGCGGAAAAGGCGTTGCGCAAGCGCAGAGAGAGCAGCTCCGCTGTGGCCCTGAAGCGGCGCTTGCGCACTGTTCCTTCGGTCCCATTCACCCCGCCCACAGAGTTCCGCGCATTCCGCTCCTTTCTTACGTCACCGCAGCGCATGCGCTTACTAAGCAGAAGCGAGCTTTCGGGAGAAGGGCCGAGGGCGGCCCTTGACTAAGTTCTCACGGCGGCTGCGCGGACGGGAGCCCAACTGGAACATGGCGACTTGCGCCGAAATCTTGCGGAGCGAGTTCCCCGATATTGACGGACAGGTCTTCGACTACGTGACTGGTGAGCCGAAGGGAATCAACGGGTTAGGGAGGCATCCTTGGAGGTCTGAGGAAAAGACTAAGAGGGCAGTGCTGGGGACTGTTGCCAGGCCCCTCATCTGCGTGATCTCTTGTCCTGAGGGCCGGTTGGTTCGGGAGCTGGAACAGGGGACTGAAACTGCTTGTATGTCCACCCTATCCGGTATCCTCCTCGCCCTGCCACGCCCGGCCCAGGCGTCTTGCACAGCGGCAGCGCGGATTTCGAGTCTGTGGATGACTTGGTGGAAGCGGTGGGGGAATTGTTGCAAGAAGTGTCCGGGGACAGCAAGGATGACGCGGGTATCAGGGCCGTGTGCCAGCGCATGTATAACACCCTGCGCCTGTACGTACCGGGGCATGGGGTTGGCGATGGGAGAGGGCAGACACTGCGGAGACAAGAAGTGGGGGAAGAAGCTCTGATTGCTAAAGAGCTTCCTGTTGACTTCTAACTCCATGCTTTCTATCCTTATCCTCAAGAGCTGAACCACAGAGCCAGGGGAACAGCCAGGTGTTACTGGACGCCCCCATCCAGTTGTCAAAGATAACGGAGAACTATGGTGAGAGTGAGGGAAGATTGAACTAGCTGCTCTGTCCTTTTTTCAGCCCCCACCCCAACCCTTAGTCACCTGTCCCCCAGAGCTCAGGCCTCCTACAACTAAAAGGCTGTAGAAGCTAGTTATTGTCTTTAACTGAGGGCAAAATTGCCCACGATAAAGAGAGTAGAGTAAGAGTTCTCTAAAGTCTTGAGTATGATAAGAGGAGGTATATGGGCCTTGAAGCTAGACAGACTTGGGTTCAGCTTCCCATTTTGCAACTTAATAACCAACTGCAAGAGTTGCTTATCTGCCCAACCTCTGTATCTTTATCTGAAGTAGGGGGATCAATCCCCAGGATCCCATGGCTTTCCTGAAAATGTCTGTGTCTGTTCTTATTTCATATTAGTCACTTAAAATATTAGTTTCCCTTCCCTCAGGGAGAAGGTGACTGCTTTTCTTATCGCTTACAGACTGTGGCACCAAACTTCCTGGACTGCTAAAGAGAGAACAGTCCTCGGTGAGAAGGAAGAAAGGGAGGGGCCTGAGCCTATAGGGTGGGGGAAGCGAATGACTGTCTCTAAATATTGGAGTATTTTTCTGGAGGAGTTCTGATTAAGTCTTCCCTTGAATTTGTGAGTCTGTTCATCATGGGTAGGTTGAAAGGGTTAAATTGGGGTGTTCTCTTTGGGAGTTCCTTTCTGAGCCTACACCCTGGGATGAACTGGCTGTGTTTGGACCCTTAGACAGTGAATGCAAAGAAGCTAGAGAAGGCCGAGGCTCGGTTGAAGGCAAAGCAGGAGAAGCGCTCAGAGAAAGACACACTCAAGACCAGCAACCCTCTGTGAGTTTAGGAAGAGTGGTTCAGAACAGGAGAGCAGAGCAGCCTCTGGTGGGATGGAAGGGTGGTTGGAAGTACTAAATGCCATCCTTTTTTCCTTTTAAAAGAGTCTTAGAAGAGGCATCAGCCAGCCAGGCAGGCAGCAGAAAAGAGAGTCGCTTAGAATCATCTGGCAAGAACAAATCCTATGATGTGCGAATTGAGAACTTTGATGTGTCTTTTGGAGATAGGTGAGGGAATGGTGGTGGGGGTGGTATTCTTTTTGCTTTTTGTTTTTTCCCTTTAGAAGAGAATTTGGAGGGCTGAAATGGGGCTTAAAACAATGTCAGGTTTCTGTTTTTAAACTTGCAGTGCACCTGTCTCAAGAGCACCCTTTGTTTTCTTCCCACCACTCTTGCAGGGTACTGCTGACTGGAGCAGATGTGAACCTGGCATGGGGTCGCCGCTATGGGCTGGTAGGGCGCAACGGGTTAGGGAAAACGACACTGCTGAAGATGCTGGCCACCCGGAGCCTGCGAGTTCCAGCCCATATTTCCCTGCTGCACGTAGAGCAGGAGGTTGCTGGAGACGACACCCCTGCCTTACAGAGTGTGCTGGAGAGTGATACTGTGCGAGAGGATCTTCTACATCGGGAGCGTGAGCTCAGTGCCCACGTTGCCTCTGGGAGGTGAGGGTGCCAGCCCAGGGAATAACTAGCAGAGTTAACTAACAAGTGCCTGCCTTACTGTCACAGTCCATAATTCTCATGCCAGTCCTAATAAACTGCAGAATGTGGAACTTGGCACTGTAGGACTCTAAAGCCCTTGCTCCTTCCACAGTGCCCACTGCCCTCACTACTTGGGGCAAGTCTATATCCCTAGACTGCCCCCCCACTCCAGCTGATTGCTCTTTCCCCCAGGGCGGAGGGCTCAGACACTGCACAGCTGGCGGAAATCTATGCCAAACTGGAGGAGATTGAGGCTGACAAGGCACCTGCTAGGTATTTGAATTCCCTTCTGCATGCTTCCTGTTTCACTTTTCCTTTCTGACACTTGATCCAGTGGAGTCTTTACTTTGATTTCTTCACTCCTAGGGCATCAGTCATTCTTGCTGGGCTTGGCTTTACCCCTAAAATGCAGCAGCAGCCCACCCGGTGAGTGGCTTTTACCATTCTTGGCTCTGAACACTGTTGACTCTGCCCATGCCTACCCTGGTGATTGCCCCATCCCTCATGTGGCTCTGTCTTCCTTTAGGGAGTTCTCAGGTGGCTGGAGGATGAGACTGGCGCTGGCCCGGGCCCTGTTTGCTAGGTGAGTTCCTGGGCCTATGTCTAGAGCCCCATGGAGGATGGGCCTTGGCTCTAGGAAAGTGGCAGTGAGTCACTGTCATAGTCTCATGCCTTGAATTCTTCTTTAATATAGGCCAGATCTTCTGTTGTTAGATGGTAAGTTTGAAATGGGACTTGGGATGGGGAGGGGTGATAGTATCCAAGTTTCTAGTTCTCTAGCCCTTCAATTGCAAATGCGTGCTCCCCCTTCTTCTTCTCCAGAACCCACAAACATGCTGGATGTAAGGGCCATCCTGTGGCTGGAGAATTACCTGCAGGTGAGTTCCTGTGGGAGCTGGACAGTCTGGGGAAAGTCTGCCTCCAAAGACACCTGTGGGGCTTTGGGCTGATTGCCCTCCCAAACTGGGCCTGCCGTCCTGTGACCCCTCAGACGTGGCCCTCCACAATCCTAGTCGTCTCCCACGACCGCAACTTCCTGAATGCCATCGCCACAGACATCATCCACCTGCACAGCCAGCGATTGGATGGTTACCGGGGAGACTTTGAGACCTTCATCAAGAGCAAGCAGGAGCGGTTGCTTAATCAACAACGTGAATATGAGGCCCAGCAGCAGTATCGTCAGCACATTCAGGTGTGAGAGCAGGCAAGACTGAGGTTCCCATCCCACAGGTGTCAGGTGGGGGAATGAAGCAGCCTGACCAATACCTGTACTTCTCCACCCGCAGGTTTTCATTGATCGATTTCGCTACAATGCTAACAGGGCCTCTCAAGTGCAGAGTAAACTCAAAATGCTGGAGAAGCTGTGAGTACAATGTTCTTGGCCAGGTCCTGGCTTCTGTTCCTCTTAACTTCTTCCCTCATTTTGCAGGTCACCCCTGTCCTCCCATTTTATGTATCTCCTTTACTAGAAACCAACTTTGATTTCCTCCCCTGCAGCAAGGCAGAATATTCTACACTGCTCTTGCTCAGCCTTAGGCAACCACTCATTTACTTTCTACCTCTATGGATTTGCTTATTCTAGCCCCTTCATATAAATGGAATCACACAATAGGTGACTTTTTGTGTTTGACTACTTTAGTTTAACAATGTTTTCAAGGTTCATCCTTGTGTGTACAGTACTTCATTTCTTTTTATGGTCAAATAATATTCTATTTTATGGATATATCACATTTTGTTTGTCGATTCATCAGTTGATGGACTTTTGGGTTTGTTTTAGTTTCCATGTTACTAAAAGCATATACCACATGATGGGTTGGCTTAAACAGTGGAGATTTCTTGGCGTATTGTTTTGAGGATAGGAGAAGTTCAAATGAGGGCATCATCGAGGTGATGCTTTCTTCCCAAAGACTGGCATTCTGGAGCTGGCTTCTGGTGATCCTTGGTCCTGGGCTCCTCTGTCACATGGCAATGCACGTGGCAGCCTCTCCTGGCCTCTCCCTTTTCTTGCAGGTTCATTACTTCCCGTGGTTTTCTCTACCTGTCTGAATTTCATTCTGCTTATAAAGGACTATAATATAATTAAGACCCCTGCTGATTGAGTTGGGCCACACCTTAACTGAAGTAACCTCATCAAAAGGTCCTTAAAATGGGTTCACACCTGCAGGAATGGACAGTTTAAGAACATGTTTTTCTGGAGTACATAGCTCCAAACTAATACAGGGATGTTTCCACCTTTTGGCTATTAAGAATATTGCTACTATAAAATTCATATAAAAGTCTTTGTGTAGACATATGTTTTTGTTTCTCTTGGGTATATACCTAGGAGTAGAATGGCTGGGTCTTACGATAACTCTGTGTTCAACATTTTTGAGAAACTGCCACACGGTTTTTTGTTTTTTTTTGTTTTTTTCTGTTGTTGTTTTTTTGTTTTTGAAGTACTAGGACTGGGGATTGAGCCCGGGACCTCGTATGTGGGAAGCTGGTGCTCAACCACTGAGCCACATCGGCTCCCTAGACTGTTTTTCTAATGTGGCTGCACCATTGGAGTTTCCAGTTTCTCGACTTTTCACCAACACTTAGTGTCTTTTTAAAATTTTCGCTGTTGTGAAGAGTGTGAAGTGATATCTCATTGTGATTTTGATTTGCATTTCTCTAGTGACTAATGATGTTGTGCATTAGGAGTTTAATCTTAAAGTAATCATTCTTGAGTTTTGGGGACAGGAGGCAGGGAAAGCTTAAAACCATAAGTCTTAGAACTTTGTGAAATAGAAATGTACTCTTGATAAATTAACTAGGGGAAAAAAGGCTACAAAAAAGATGAAAGTGATTATATTATATCATATTCTATTATATTGTAGACTACAATATACTACTATACTATATTTTTCAGCGTATAATGAACTTAGAAGAATGTATTCTAAAAGAAGAATATTGTTTGGCTGATGGGAGCACAGGCTTTTTTCCATTTTTCTGTAAACATTTCCTGTGTGATAAGAACAAATAAAGTTATCTTTTTGAAGTCATAAATCTAGCCCACCCCTCTCTTCCCTCAGACCGGAGCTGAAACCTGTGGACAAGGAGTCAGAGGTAGTAATGAAGTGAGTGCTGGACTATGGGGGCTGGTGTGGACGCTCTCATTTCTGGCCTCCGCCATGCTCCTTACCTCCACCTCCTGCAGGTTCCCGGATGGATTTGAGAAGTTCTCACCACCAATTCTGCAGCTAGATGAGGTGGATTTCTACTATGATCCTAAGCACGTCATCTTCAGTCGTCTCTCCGTCTCTGCTGATCTCGAGTCCCGCATCTGTGTGGTATGGTTGCCATTCCCCATCTCTGTTTCCTGAGGTGGGACTCTCCTACCACAATAGGTGGTGTGCATTGGCCCCAGATCCTCTGGCTACAAAGGGAAGACAGGTCAAGTCCTAGACCACAGACTTGGCTGTACTTGTACTGCCCATCCTCTAGCCTCACAGGGACACTCCTGCAGAGGGACAAAAAGCCTGGCATATGGTAGTTCATGAATACTTAGTAGCAGTACTTTTATCTTATTGGTCTCAACTCTGAGTTTTTTCAAACCATGTGGCACAGAGGAGAGAACATGAGGTTCAGGGTCAGACTTCAGATCCCGACTCTGCCGTTGCCTAGGTTGGCTACTAAGCTATTTCCTCACCTTAAAATGGAGGTAACATCTCTCTTACCTGATTAGTGGAAGAATTAAATCCCTTGCACTTACTAGGTACTCAAGAACTGGTCCCTTTTGTATCTTTATTTTTAGCCACCTTCTCAGTGAGACTTTCTCTGTCCACTCTATTTAACTTTTTTTTTTTAAAGATTTATTTCCCCCTCCCCCTTGTTTGCGCTCGCTGTCTGTTCTTTGTGTCCATTTGCTGTGTGCTTTCTCTGTCTGCTTGTCTTCTCTTTAGGAGGCACCAGGAACTGAACCTGGGACCTCCTATGTGGGAAAGAGGCACTCACTCACTTAAGCCACCTCAGCTCCCTGCTTTTCTTGTGACTCTCAGTCTCTCCTCTTTGTGTCTCCATGTTGCGTCATCTTGTTGTGTCAGCTTGCCGCGCCTGCCCATCTCACCAGCTTGCTGTCTTGCTCATCTTCTCCAGGAGGCACTGGGAACCGAACCCAGGACCTCCCATGCGGTAGGCGGGAGCTCAGTCGCCTGAGCCACATCCACTTCCTGCCTTTATATCTTTAATTTCTCCTTTATTTTTTTTCTGTGGTTGCTTAAAAATGTTTTTGGTACTTGAAGGAGTCCTTGGAATGACCTGGAACCAATTCTGATCTCATTCCCTTCTGCCCCCCTGCTCTGACACCTTGTATCTCTTCTTACAGGTTGGGGAGAATGGTGCTGGGAAGTCTACCATGCTGAAATTGCTAATGGGGGACCTCACACCTGTTCGGGGCATCAGGCATGCTCACAGGCAAGCACCCCCCACCCTACAACACACACGCCTCATCACACTCACACTATGGCTCCATGTCTTTATGGCCATTGGCCTTCCATCCCTTCCATCCCCTCTTTTCTACCTTTATTTCTGCCTGTAGGAATTTGAAGATCGGCTATTTCAGCCAGCATCACGTGGAGCAGCTGGACCTGAATGTCAGTGCTGTGGAACTGCTGGCACGGAAGTTTCCTGGTATGTTAGGGATTCGAGTTGAGGAAAGAGGGCCAGCGCCAAGCCCCAACAGCTAGGCCTGCCTTGGGGTGGGTGCTGAGCAGCCCGCCTGAGTCTGAGTCTAAGGAAATGGGCATTTGGAGGTGGGGCTGAAGGGTGAAGGGAATTGGGTCAGGAACCCACATGATGAGGTAGGGCCTCTTCTAGGGCGGCCTGAGGAGGAATATCGTCATCAGCTGGGCCGCTATGGCATCTCTGGAGAACTGGCCATGCGTCCTGTTGCCAGCTTGTCTGGGGGCCAGAAGAGCCGGGTGGCCTTTGCACAGATGACCATGCCCTGGTGAGGCCTGATTTGCTAGAGCTACTGCCCTCCCATTTCCCTTCTTGCCCAGTAGAAAATAATCCTCTCACCTTCATATCAGAGGGGTTCATTTTCTCCCTCACCCCGTAACTGTCCACCTTCTTGAATGCTGCCTTCCAGCCCCAACTTCTACATTCTGGATGAACCGACAAACCACCTGGACATGGAGACAATTGAGGCTCTGGGCCGCGCGCTCAACAATTTCAGGGTGAGTGTGCCTTCACACTGACCAGTCTCTCCAGGCCTCAGGGCCCCCACAGGCCTCTCTGAGCTCCCCTTGGTCTCTTCTCTTTCAGGGAGGTGTGATTCTGGTCTCTCACGATGAGCGCTTCATCCGCCTGGTGTGTCAGGAGCTATGGGTGTGTGAAGGAGGCAGCGTCACCCGGGTCGAAGGGGGCTTTGACCAGTACCGCGCCCTCCTCCAGGAACAGTTCCGCCGTGAGGGCTTCCTTTAGGAATACCAGGCTGAGGACTGTGCCCAGGACATGGACTGGTCTCTCAGACCCCTGGGCCACCACATAGGCAACTAACTCCAGGCCACGGACTTCCCCCAACTCGGGGACAGCCTTATTCCTAAATCTCTCTCCTTTTGACTGGAGCATCCTGGGCATAAGCCAGGGGCCCCATCCAAGGGTCTGTGAGGACTGGTCTCCCAGTGTGAAGGGGTTGTGGGGCCTTCTGGAGTTACAGATCCCCCTACTACCCCAGCTCTGACTGGGCCCTGAGTGGCTGCTGTGTAAATTAAACCTCCCTGTGTATCTCCCTTATCTCATCTCTGCCGTTTCTTGGGCAGGGCTGCAGTGGTTTGCCTACTGATGAGGGGAGTGGACGCTCTGATTCTGTGTTTTCCTATGACACTCTTATCAGTCACTTGGAGGAAGCAATGGCAGCACCAGCCTTGTCCCTGGGAGGAGACATCATTTGCCTGACCTTGGCGTGGGCTGAGGTGGTGGACTGGAAGGGCAGTGTATTGGCATCAGTGTGATGCTCTCTCACCTAGTCTGGGCTCAGCCTCAGCAGAAAGGGTCTTGAGCTCTGCTGTCCCATCCTCCACTGCTTGGGAGTTGAACCTATTCTGCAGCCTCGCCTCAGACATGGTTTGCCAAGTGCTTTCTCCAGTGTTCTCTGGCCCAGGCTCATCTTGCTTCTCTGAACTGGACTCTCGGGGCCAAAGAGAAACCATTTTTGTCTTCATTTTGTTGAGGTGGTCTCATTCCCACCCACCCACTCACACCCCCTACCCCCAAAAAAAGAGTGGCCTTTATTTTTCCTCTAACTGTGTAGGAGGGGTATGGGCAGTGGGAAATTAAGAACAGGGTCTCATGGGGAAAAATAGGATACTTGTTTTCAAATCAAGCAGTTTTTAGGAGGGGAGGAGAGATGTTTAGTGGAGGTAATATGATTTATAAATTTCTCGAGGACTCAGCTGCTATATGTAATTGTTAGGCAGAAAACACTAAAGTAGAGACACTGCTTTGCTCTCAGTGACAATGAAGAAACCAGAGTCAGCAGAAGGGACTTGCTGGCTTCATGGGGATTGTAGTTACAAAGCTCAACCAAGGAATCTTAGCTGCTGGGGGAGAGAAACCTGTTTGGGGTGTAAAGGAGAATAATGACAGGAAGGCTCTGTTGGTTTACCACAGAGTAGGTGTTGATGGGCTGAGGAGCTGGCAAAAGGGCTATTCATCAGCCTGCCTCCTCTGCTGCCCTCTATCAGAAATCCAGAGGAGGTATTCCAGCCACATCTTTGGCTATGTGTACTCGACACTCTTAAGAGCTTTCTCAGCCCCCGTTTTTCTTCAAACCTCTACATGGGCAGGTTGGGGAGCAACATGTTGAAGGATCTGTGCCTGTTTGCCAGGCTTCCAGCCCCACAGCCCCTCACTAGCTTGTGAGCTCTACAGGAGTTCTCCCAATTCTTGGAGTCCCTGGCCATGTCACTGGAAGGTTCTGTGACAATCTGCTTTTTTAGAGGTGGCTTTAAACAAAGAATGCTGGAATCAATGGGTCTAAGATCAAATGCCAGCTCTATTACTAATAACAGAAGAGATTATCAATATTAGCTGGGTAACCACAACATAGCACAATTTCTTTGAACATTTCCTACCCGGTTTCTTGATAGGGTTCTTTGAACATTTCCTACCCGCTTTCTTCACATGGGAAGGAAGATTTTCTTTAACTCCAAAGGGTAGGTCAGTTTGGGCTCAAAGGAAGGAAAAACTTGATAGCTCAAGCTGCCTTCTGAGAATGAGTTCCCAGTTGCTGGGACAGTTCAAGCCTGTCAGGCCTCTAGAGGGATGTCTTCGGGGTGGAAGGCAACACAAATGGCCTCCAGATTAGCTTCTGATTTGGCAATTCCATGAAAGACGAGTAAAGAGCCTGTATATATATGACAACCTAAGCCTAGGATTCAGAAAGGTGGAGTGAATGAATTGCTGCAGCTGAGAGAGGCCCACAATGGGTGCATAAGGTAAACTTGGAGGAGCATTAGGGAGGGGTGTTGGCAGCAGCAGCAAATGGTTGTCTTGAATAATGACAAAATAATGGGCAATGTCAGCCAGCATCATCCCCGAGGGCACAGGGCAAAGAGGAGAGAGGAGTTTGGCACAAAAGAGTGGGAAGTCATCCTCTAGCACTCCAGACCGCTCATTACGGCAGCACTTTCTTCCTGCCACAGAGAGCCTGTCTAACCCCAGCTACTTGGAAAGCTGATCCTTCCCCAGCTGCTGACCAGGCTAAGACTGGACTTCAGATCTTTAAACCAGTCAGGAGCTGGCCAGGTGGAAAGGTCTAAGTCTGCAGTGTCTTCACTGGATTCCCTGCTGTCCCTGCATCTCCTACAGCCCTGACTCCACTCACCCAACACTTTTCAGGCAACCTGGCTGGTCCCCAGGGGGAGGCAGAGTGCAGGGGTGCAAAAGGGGTCAACGGGTCCCTGCGCACCAGTCTACCTGGGCAATCAAAGATGCCAGTCAATCATTTCAATGTGGGAATGTTATTCTGTAGATTTGTTGGACACAGACAACATTTTGCGAAGTTCTGAGTGATCTTCAGGCAAATTCTAGCGCAGAATAGGAGAGAATGCCATTTACCCTTGCTGGCCTAGTCTGTCATTTTGGACCGTAAACACTCTGTTCTGCTAAGAGCCACTCACTTCCCAGGGAGCCATGAGGCTAAGGCCTAGACTTGTCTACCCACTGATGTGAGCCAAACACCCCTGCCAGTGTCAGAACACCACAGCTTTGTGTCAGGCCTGGTGGTCAGAGCCTGAGACCCCAGCGGGCAAACAGGGTGGGTCCAGGGTGTGGAGGGCCATCACCACCTGGTTGAAGGGCCCGTCGTGGTCCCTAAGCTGGGATGGATGGGTTCCCTTCAATCCAGCTGCCCTGCTGGGCTTCCATTGCACATTGTGCTTACCCCACTAGAACTTAGACGCTGCATGCCATTACTAAGACTGTAGCCCCCCACGTTGCCTTGACATCCTTGAAGGCAGACCATGGCTTACTCAGCTTGGCATCATTTGTGCCTACCACAGATTGGGTTCCCTGGGAAGCAGCTTGAGATTAGCATGCAAGATGTTTATTAGGGGGTGCTCCTGGGATCAACACCAGTGGAAGGGAGGGGCAGGAAGCAGAATCAAGCAGATGGAGAAGTCAAACTGCAATTCAGGTCCAATGAGAGCCTCAGGGAACCCCACAGGGAATTCTGGACTGGATGGCCCTGCAGAGTTGCTCTGAGTTGGGTACAAGGAGCCAGGCCTCACCATAGCACTGAGTTGGTCAGTCTTTGCATGCTGGCTGCTTCAGGCAGGAGGCTTGAACTTGGGCAAGGAAGTTTTTCTCAGCTGAGGCAATCCCCAGGTAGTGGGTTGGATTGTGTCCCCACAAGAAGATATGTTAAAGTCCTAACCTCCAGTACCTGTGAATAGTGTCTTCGCAGATGGAATCAAATGAAGATGTAGTCACACTGGGTTGGGGTAGGCCCTGAACCCAGTGACTATTATCCTTATATGGAGAGGGAGATTTAGAGACACACACAGGGGAGACCACCCTTTTTTGACCTTCCTTTGTTTCCTCTCAAGACAATCCTAAGGAACATTCAGACAATACCAGTTAATATTTATTAGGCTCTTATTGCATATCAGGCACTGTAATAACTGAGTTAATCCTCACAACAGCCCTATGAAATAATCCTCCTTTTATTTAGCTAGAAAACAGGGAGTTTACATAGTGGGTGGCAGGGCTAGGAGTCAAGGCCAGACAGTGCTTCTAGAACACAGTTCTTAACTGCCACACCGTATTAATGGTTCAGCTGAGTAGTCATAGTTTGTTCACTTAAAGATCCTTAATTGCCTGGGGCGGGGCGGGGATTTGAACAAGCTTCTCCCAAGAGAGCAAGTTGATGTAGATGAGAATATGGCACAACAGGTGACACTAGGTGCTCAGTGGATAGTTGTTCGTCAAATAAATGACACCAAGAAGCATGGTGCAGTGGAAACGCCATGCTCTGGAAATTAGCCCACAACCTCTCCTGAGTAAATTACCTTGATCAATAAAATGCGCGTGATGCAATTTGTTTTGCCTACTTCCTGGGGTTTTGAGAGGATTAAAGGAGACAAGGGCCTCTGTAACTGGAATGAAAGTTTCTGTGAACTGTGAAGTGCTATAGATCCAAAAGGCGTCATGCTATGGGAGGAGTGAGGGGGCAGCAGCCTGGACCTCTGCTCAAGACACACACACGTGTGCGCACTTAGGACTCCAGGCCACCACAACGTCACACCAGGGGGCCCAGCCCCTGCCCTCCACGTCTGCTGAGCCAGACACTAGAAACCGCGAAGGCAGGAGCACAGTGGGAAGGCTCTGAAGCACCAGCTGAGTTGTATGGGACAAGCAGTAATCACCATGCAATTTAAGCCCTTTCTAATACGTTTAGGTCATGCCCTGTTGATAATTCGAGGTTTTTGTTTTTCTTTATGTTAAATAAATGGATGGTTTGAAAGTGGTTTCTCCTCTCCTGGGTATAGAGAGAGCTTGAAACCCTAAATTAGAATACATATTTGTCAACCCATGCTACAGCAATTTTAAAACGAAGGCTTTCATAAACATTCTCCTTTGGTCTTGACCTCTCAATAATCTTTTGTTGTTAATATTTATTTTTTTAATTTATTTTTCCCCTCCCCCCTTTGTTTGGGCTCGCTGTCTACTGTCTGTGTCCATTTGCTATGTGTTTGTTTTTACTTTAGGAGGTAACGGGAACCTAACCCAGGACCTCCCATGTGGAAGAAAGGTGCTCAATCACTTGGGCCACCTCAGCTGCCTGCTTTGTTGTGTCTCTCATTGTCGTTCCTCTTTGTGTCTCTTTGTTGAGTCATCTTGTGTCAGCTTGCCATGCCTGCCTGTCGCACCAGTTCGCTGTCTTGCTCATCTTCTCCAGGAGGCACCAGGAACCGAACCCGGGACCTCCCATATGGTAGGCGGAGTACAATCGCTTGGGCTACATCCGCTTCCCTCTCAATAATCTTGTGTGTAAGAAAGGTGGCTCCTGCTGTGTTGTTCCCATCTTGCAGAGGAGGAGCTGGAGGCAGAAAGATGTTAAATGTCTAGCTTAGGTTCAGATACCTCTGTGCAGAGATGGGGCAAGAACTCAGGTTTCTGGGTCACCAGGCTTTTCAGATTGCTCTAGATCAGCTGTTCTCAACTTGGGCCACAGCTATACATGCAATGGATGACATTCTTACATCACACGTGCCCAGAGTCATGTACCCTCCTGTCTCTTTAGAGAAGTATTCTGAACCTGGAGTGAGGGAGCATGACATCGAATCTGATTTAATTTGTTTTTTCTAAATATATATTTTATTATTAGAGAAGTTGTGAACTTACAAAACAATCATGCAAATGTGCAGAATTCCCTTACAACACCCCTCCACCAACACATTATATTGTGGTGGAACATTTGTTACAGATTATGAGATAACATCATCAGACTTATTTCCACTAATTATGGTCTATAGTGTACATTTGGTATATTTTTTCCATACCCCCCTATTATTAACAGTACATCTTTGACATTGATGCAAGATTATTACAACTTTGCTGTTAACTATAGTCCATAGGTTACATTAATTGTATTTTTCCCATGCATCTCCATAGTATTACCACCTTGTAATAGTGATGTACATTTGTTCTAGTTCATAGAAGAAC
>JAQZBX010080196.1:0-13866 GCA_029593785.1 Cabassous unicinctus
TAAATTGTTTTTAAAAATCTGAATAAAATGCTTGTTAACCAAAAAAATAACAGAAAATACCTCTGCCAAATCTTGGTGGTTGTTCAAAGCTTCTGTATGGGGATGGAGTCCTGAAGTATCTTACTAAGCCATCTCAATCAGGGCAGGGCTCCTGCACTTAACTTTAAAAAGAGAGTGAATTGAATCAAATAAGCTCATATATAAAGTAAAACATACTATTTTCAGAATAAGTCCTCAGATAAACACATATTTAGCCTTCATTTCTATTGCTTTAATTTGTGCTCCTAAAATGGTGGGGAAGTGTTTGTGTGTTGAATGAAGGTCTGGGACCCAATAAATTTAAAATAAATTTAAAATAAATTTAAAAGAATTTACAAATAATGTATATGCAGAAGGCAGAGAGATATTTTGAAAACAAAGAACAATTTCTAGAATGGATTAGCTAAATGAGCAAAAGAAGAATTGTTAGTAATATTCTTATATGTATGTACATATGTAGTTCATGTATATGTATATATGTATATTCAACAGTTAACTTTTAATTCCAAATGACCAGAAAATTCAGTCCTCCAGATTTAAATCTGTGTGCAAAACAAGTAACAATTTTCCAAAATGTCAACTTTTTTATTTTGATTCCATCTAACTTCTCCTTTCATGTCCTGGTGGAATTAAAATATTTACCAAAGAAGGCACAATATATCTCTTTTGAGCTGCCTCATCTGATAATATCTTTTCTATTTTAAACCCTGAAAATCCTTAGAATTCTTGAGATGAAAGTTCTAATTACTATATTCAAAGTTTAGAGACTCAAATTATATCATAAGTCAGATTTTGTCTATGCATTTTAATGTCAGATGTGAAAATGTTGGGAATAATATGTATCTAATGAGTCATTCAGCTTGACTCAACATCTTTGACCATGCATGTGTACAAAACAGCCTAAAATATTTCATCCTAAGAACTAAACTAAAAGTATTGAATAGAATTAAATCACAAAGGCTTGAAAATATATGAATCTACAATTCTTTTTAACAACTGGAAAAATCTCACCAGGCCTTTAAACAAGAAAAATGTAAGGACATGAACAGTAATGAAGGATTACAAACTCATACTTAATTAAACATGACTTAATGTTGGATTCAATTTTATAGCATATTGTTATTTTTAACCTACTTATCTATTTTTATAAATCAAAATTTCTATCCCATTCAAACTAGTTCACTGGTTATTTTCTAAATCTATATTTTGAATCAAGAAAAATACATGATTTTAAATAAATTTTTCAATTTAAGGAATTATTGAGTTTTCTATATATGATCAATATATTACAGATATTATATATCAAACACAGTAACAATCAGGCCAGTGCTTGCTTGACCAAACAACTGGACACATAGTCTAGCCAAGTTTGTACACAATATACTCATCACAGAGAGTTTACAAAATCAATGATTGAATGATTTTGGGATTTGGGCAAATCCAACATAACATCACTTGTTATGATTTGTGGACACCACTATATACCCAGAACCAACTGATAGACACAGGAGTCAGATAAGTAGATATCAAGATAGCATCTTTATAACTGATAACACTTCCTTGAGATATCTTGGCTTAGTCTATTAATCTTGTGAGATTTCTAGTACTTCTCTCATGAATTAGACAAACTTGGCCACTATAGAGACCTGTGCACTGAGCAATTGAAGCCCTCTTGAGGGAGGGAAAGTTAGGAGAAGGGAGATAACTCAGCAAAGGAGGAGGACAAATAGAAAATTATCATCAGATAATACCTAGCCACAGTGGAAAATGACCTGCCTAAAGCCTAGGGCCCAAGGCCTAGTACCAGAAGATACCAGATGACAAAAGGCCACCCAACACCTGACCACCACATGCTTCACTGACCCCTTCCCTGGACAATTCTCACTCTGACAGGAATGTAGAGCCATTAAAAAGTTGTAGTTTTCCATCCCCTCTTTGCAGAAAGCAGATCAGTGAGAATGTTGGGATTTACAAGTCCCCGTTTAAATGGAGGGGGAAGATGGGGGTCCCATCTTGCTATCTGAGATAGCAAGCTTCTTCCTCCACATAGTAGGTCCCCACTGCCCAATTCACCAATCAGGGATTTTGTAGTCTCTGTGGTGATCCACAGTCTAACTACAAGCAGTTAAGCCATGGATCTCTCATTTAACCACCTCCATGAACTTTTAATGCTAGTTCACTGCTTTTTTGCCTCCTGCCATGTGCTACTTTGTCACCACACTCCCAGACCTCACCATTTTCCCAGGGAAGACCAGATGCGGGGTTGGTCATGAGATATGACCCCATTCCTTCCGAGGCACATTCTCTCCAAACCCTTGTATACCACTATAAAGATTGTTCAGATACCCTCAGAAGCACCCTCCAGAGACATGTCCTTTTCTTCATGTTAGAAACCCTTCTGAACCATATCTATCTCAATTGGAGGTGACTGGATGGCCATTTTATTGCCTGCCTGTCCAGCCTCAGACTTTCCTGTCCTCTCAAATTTCAGAAACCCTGGAGTAGTTGGTTGGCCCCAGGGACATCTGGGGGACCCCTGACACGTAAAGACCTAGGAGACTAGATCTCAAACTAGAAACCAGGAAGTGAAAGAGGAGCCCTTATAGGAAACCCACACTCATTTGGGAACCCTTTGTGAGGACCTGCTATATCTCTCCTTTCTTATCTTCTGCTTTTGTAGGTCAATAAAGGCTTAGCAGAAGACCACGACATGGGTAATGCTGCCTTTAGACTCACAGATTTTCCCCTTGGGTGCCTCTTGAACGATTGGAGTACTTTCCATCTGGATTGCCTAAAGTGGAAAACTAATCTTTTTCTGTAATATTGCATGGCCATAAAATAAATTAGAGGACAGAGAAACATGGCCCAAAAATGGAATGCTTAATTACAATGCCATATTCCAATTAGACCTTTTCTGTAAGCAACAGGGAAAATGGACCAAGGTGCCTTTGTTCAGGCCTTCATGGCACTAAATCAAAATCCTGACCTCTAAGGAACCTGCTGATTATGTTATGCCCATACTCCTCTAGAAAATCCAGGGGACATCTTGCATGGCCCCCTTTTAAGCTCACCACCTAGTACCTTGAGTGTACCACCTCCACTTGAGGAAGGAGTAACCCCACCAACTAGTGGTGCTGGGCTCTCTCCCAATAGGAGTTTCATTAACCCACATGGTCAACCCAATCCTTCCCCAAATCAACCAATTTACCCCTCTCTCCCTCAGGGAGAAAACAGTCCAGCAAGGTTACCTGAATCAGAATTTCTTATCACCCACCTTTGGCTAAGTTCTTCCCGCTGAGAGAGGTAGTGAATGGAGATGCTGGAACTATCCAAGTGCATGTGCCATTCTCTATGACTGACCTAGCACAATGCAAACAAAAGTTAGAGCACTTCTCAGAAGACCCTGCCAAATTTACTGAAGAGTTCCCATCTCTCTCCCTCTCTTTTAACTTAACTTGTGGAGATATTCCTATTGTTCTACCTACTGTACCACAGGGGAAAAACTCCACATTAGGACATAGGCTCAAGCCCATGCTGACAGTCTAGAAGCAACCCAACTAAATCAATACCCAGCCAAGATCCAAATTGGAATTACCAACGGGGATGGGAAGACTTGAGGCACAGAAATGACATGATCACCTGTTTCCTGGAAGGCGTGAAAAAATGTATAGTGAAACTCAGAAATTATGAAAAAAATCAGAGAAGTCACCCAAGAGAAGTTACCCAAGAGAAGCACAAGAATCCCACACTATTCTAAGGGTGTCTTGTGGAGACTCTAAAAATATATTCTAACACAGATCCCAGTTCTAGGGAAGGACAAATCCCACCGGGGACCTACTTCATTAGTCAGTTTGCTCCAGATATCAGCAGAAAATACAAAAATCGGCCTTGTGTCCACAAACCCCCTTCAACTGAATGATGGAAGCTGCTATTAGTGTTTTTAGCAATAGAGATCAAGCTGAGAAACCAAAAGGATGCAGTGCATTAGGCAACAGGACAAGAGACAAGCCCACTTAATCACAGTCACTATAACTGTGCTTTGTACCCTCAGGGTCACCCCAGAGAATGCTCCAAAAGATCAAATGCCCATATATCAGGAAACAGTAGTTGTTTCAAATGTAAGAAGCTGGAAGATTGTAGCAAAGAATGTCCCACTCAAAAGTTACCACCCGGGCCCTGCTCCAGATGGAGACAGGAAGGTCACTGGAAAAGGGACTGTCCCCAACTCCAGAGGGAGAGATGGGAGTTCCCAAGCCCATGATTACCTTAAATGAAGAGTGAGGAGGCCTGAGGATCCTAATGACCCCTAAACCTCAACTGACCATTACCCTAGAGGAGTTTTGGATAACCCTTGATGTGGCAGGTAAGACTATTAATTTATTGATAGATATGGAGGCCACTTACTCTATCCTGAACCACCACTCTGGACCCTTATCATCCAAGAGCTGCACTGCAGTAGAGGCTGATGGAACCACAAAAGGCTATCACTTCACACAGCCCTTAAGTTATAGACTAGGAGACATCCTTATAATTCATGAATTCCAGTAATTCCTGAATGCCCCACACCCTTAATAGGGAGGGGTTTCTTACAGGTCCTAGAAACCACTCTTAATCTTATAAAATCCAGAGGTTATGTTGTATTGGCTGTACCCAAAATTATTGATTCAAGCCCAAAACAAGGCCAGGTACCTCTTAATATTATGTCATAAGTGAAACCCCTGGTATGGGACCATAAGAGAGCTGGAAAGGCTAATAGAGCCCAAACTGTGAAAATCTCCCTCTGAGACAAAGTCACCTTTCTACACAGAAACCAATACTCCCTTAAACTTGAAGCTAAAAAGGGACTCAAACCTGTAATAGATAAATTTTTATGACATGGACTCCTTGTCTTCTGTCAGTTGCCATACAATACCCACATCCTTCCAGTTCAAAAGCCAAATATTGTATGGTCCAGGGCCTTAAAGCCATAAATGAATCAGTTATCCCCATACACTGTATAGTGCCCAGTCCGAACATGCTAACCCAAATACTCAGGGATACTAAATTGTTTACAGTCTTAGACCCGAAGGATGCATTTTTCTGTATTTTTCTCCACCCTGATTCCCAATTCTTGTTTGCTTTTGAATGGACCCCACCTGGGTCCACAATCGCTCAACAATACGCTTGGACAGTAGTCTACCAAGGATTTACAGATAGTCCTCATCTTTTTGGAAATGCCCTTGGAAAAGAACTAAGAGAATTAAATCTAAGGACTGCAACATTATTCTTATACGTAAATGACATTTTAATTTGCAGTCACTTAGTCTACACCTCAAATGAGAACACCAAGTCAAACTTCTCAGAGAAATGGAGATACCAAGTTTCTCCTTCTAAAGCACGAATTATTCAACAGTCTGTCATTTATTTAGGATACATCCTATCAATTGGGATCCAGACTCTCTCCATAAATCCTACCAATGCCAATACAAGTCTAGCCCCTTCAAATACAAAGAAGCAGCTGAGGGCTTTCCTGGGGATGACAGGCTTCTGCACGTTTTTCATTTCTGGAATCGGGGTGACAGCAAAACACCTATACAGGGCCCTAAGAGGGCCTATACTGAATCCCTCGAGTGGGTGGAGGAATAGCAAAAAGTCTTCCAGACAATCAAGGATCCATACCCTAAGGCCCCTTTAAGGGAACCAAAATACAGTCCATCTGAAATAAACAAAGCTGAACAAAAGGATTATAACAAAGATCCGGGGAGAGGGGGGGTATGCAAAACAACCAGATATTCCTTTTTGCTAACATTCAATGGAAAGTCATTAAGGTCCTCCATAACTCATTCTACCTAGGAAGAGATGCCATGACTACCTTTGTCAGTCACCTTTTTGAGGGACAAAGGCTCACAGAAAGTATAAAAGAGGTTACCCAATCTTTTTCTCTTTGAGCCTCAAATGAGTCCAGAGGAAACTTAAAGTCTCTTTCACTAATCACACCTGGCCAATGTCAAGGCACCTACCCAGGTGAATACTGGCAAACAGATTTCACCCAAATGCCACTCTTTCAGGGACTTAGGTGTCTGTTGGTATTTTTCAACACTTTCACGGAATGGGTAGAAGCCTTTCCTACTGGGGCAAAAAGACCCAAGAGGTCTCAAAGCCCTAACTAAAAGAAATAATACCTGATTTGGACTCCCAAGGACTTTACAAAGTAGCATGGGCTTTCCTTCATAGCCAGAATAACTCAGCAACTTTCCACAGATTTGGGAATCTCCTACCACCTCCATGCAGCCTGGCAACCCCAATCCTCTGGAAAGGTAGAAAAGACAAATCATTATTTAAAAGCAAAAAGAAACAAAAAACAAACAAACAAAAATTAGACAAACTTATTCAAGAAAGATCAGAACCCAAGAACTCAGAATTTTACCCTGGGTAAAAGTTCTACCTATAGCCCTCCTATGAATAAGAGCTGCATCTAAAAGTACCTTACAGCTTAGCCTTTACGAGATGTCCTATGGTAGACCCTTCCTCACCTCTGACTTTTTGTTTGACATGGACACCTAGGAGTCCCTAAAGTACATTATAAATTTAGGGCAAATCTAACAAGCCCTAAAGGAGTTTGGGAGCCTAATCCTCCCCTCTCCTAGCCACCAAGACACATCTTGTAGGGTCCAACAGAGGATCAACTACTACTAAAAACTTGGAAGAAGGGTCTCCATCTAACCAACTCCAACCCAAGTGGAAGGCACCCTACACAGTGCTTCTGACCACCCCCATGGCAGTTAAATTGCAGGAAATTGCCAGTTGGGTACACCTCACTAGAATTAAACCTGTTCTCCTAAGTCTCCACAGGTCAGCCCTGAAGAAACTAGCTCTTATTCCTGTGTAAGATCTCAAACTCCTCTTCAGAAGGATACCTACACCAGGCAGATAAGCATCTTCAACCTCTTCTTTGCTGCCAGGATTCCAGATGTAGGCCAAGTATATCCCAAAACTCTTTTGCCTCCTTACTTTAGTTAAGTAGGTTTGCTAATGCCTAACCTTCCCTCAAATAAACAGAAACAACAACCTGAATATTTAACTTGGCACCCTTGCTAGCCTTGCTACCTTCTCTTCACTGCAATCAGCATTACTGCCTTTATCTAGATTATAGCAAATATTATTTTCCCATACCTATTCCACCTATGGCCCTAGTTTAGCTAAAAAGGTTTACTCTCAATTCAATTATGATCCTTGCCTGCTTTACTTTTATCTTGTCCCTTGCTAGTTGCTACTGGGAAAAGAACACCATTTAGCCAACTATTATAGGCAGTCAACCATTATAGCCAAAGGGTAAAATTAACCAACTGTTGGATATTCCATACCAACCAACAATGTCCCTACTGGTAATATCTTAACAACCATATCCACATGGGTGGAAGGGACAGCTACCACACACATGTCCTTTCATATACCCTTAATAGTTAAAAACAACTCAGCCCCTGGTGTACTCTGTTTCTTTCTGGGTACATCTTCCTTTCGCACTGCTTCCTCTAAAGAGGTAACTGCTGAATCTTTTTTTTGCTATCATTGCTACCTGGCAATACAGAAACAGTCAGCCAAATTACTGATAAACTGGGGCTTGATTTCTCATCTGCCGCAGACCAAACCTTCATTGATGGCCTCAACAAACAACTCCCCCATCTCTTAAGAAGTAGCCCCTTGAGTCTCATTTCCAACTGGACAACATGTCCCTCCTCCCAATCTTCTTTCAACTTATCTGCTTTTAACTCTCCAGAGGTCACCAGTAACTGCTTCCCTCCTGGTTATATATTTCTCTGTAACTCCTCTCAGGGACTTGATTATTTTCCCTGTGCTGATAACTTGTACTTCACAGGACATTGTACTCTGGGAACCCTAACCCAAGTAATTTCTGTGTTGCCATATTTAACAACTCTAAAACCCTGTTAAAAACAGGCCATAGCCAGGAAAAATAGGCCAAGTGCTAGCCAGAATCAGGACAGCAGTGGGAGCCCTAGCTCCCTGGGGGATGGGAGAGGGTTATATATCATGAAGTTACAATCAGAAACCTCTCTCGTGTATTAGGAGACCTAGCCCAAGTTACAGGAGATGCCTTAAGCAAATTATCCACCTCCCTCAATTCCCTGGCCAATGTCGCCTTAGACAACTGCCTGACTTTAGACTATTTCTTGGCTGAACAAGGTGGTGTCTGTGCCATCATTAACAAGACCTGCTGCACTTATGTCAACACAACAGGGCAAGTCGAAGAAGACAAAGAAAAGATCTATATTCAGGTAAAATGGGTCCATGCTTACAGAAAAAAAACATTCTTCTACCGAATTCATCTGGGAGGCCGCAAAATCTGTTCTTTTCTCCCTTCACTATGTTCCTTCCCCTCCTTGGACCATTAGTTCTGGTCATTCTACTCTTAATCTTTGGGCCCTGCTTATTCAACCCATTAATTAAATTTGTATCTTCCAGACTTCAGCAGCTCTACTTTAAGATGATGGCCATGCAAGGATTTTCTCCAGTACCAACCAAAAGCCTTCCAGCCGATCCTCCCTTGGGATCTGCAGATTTAGTAGCCAGATATTTCCACTCCCATGATAGGCAGGGACAGCATCCCAAAGACAGTATGAAGTAGTTACAGAAGACAGATCATCCACTTTCATCACCCATTAAGAATAAGGGATTGAACTCTCTCAGGAGGGAATGAGGTAGGGAAAGTTAGGAGAAGGGAGATATCTCAGCAAAAGAGGAGGACTAATAGAACATTACCATCAGATCATACCTAACCACAGTGGAAAATCACTGGCCCAAGGCCTAGTGCCAGAAGATACCAGATGACAAAAGGCCCATCCATCACCTGACCACCAAATACTTCACCGACCCCCTCCCTGGACAGTTCCCACTCTGGCAGGAATATGGAACCAATAAAAAGTTGCAATTT
Source organism: Cabassous unicinctus (assembly GCA_029593785.1). NCBI lineage: Eukaryota > Metazoa > Chordata > Mammalia > Cingulata > Chlamyphoridae > Cabassous > Cabassous unicinctus. The sequence goes on from JAQZBX010080196.1 coordinate 8,969, forward strand.
TCAATGCCCCCTTTGCATAAGGCAGACCAATGAGAATGTTGGGACTTACAAGTCCTCATTTAAATGGAGAGGGAAGAAGGTGGTAGCCCAGCCTTAATAAAACAGCAGCCCCAGCCCTAGCAGACACAACTCCTATGAATACGCTTGTACTCCCATCTTGAGGGTGTATTTTGGCTTTACGTTAAAATCTCATGCTATTATATGACTAGTCCTTGAATTCTTTCTTGCAACTATGGCAAAAACCTTCCTACCCTAGGTTGATGTCTTTCTCCAAGACCTCCCAGGGCCTCACTGACATCAGATTGGATGATAGGGATTTGGGCAATTCCAACATACATCACTTGTTATGATTTGTGGACACCATTCATACCCAGATCCAACCGATAGATAGACATTGGAGTCAGATAAATGGATATCAAGATAGCATCTTTATTACTAATAACTCTTATCTGAGATATCATGACTTAGTCTACTAATCTACTCATCTTTCTAGTACTTCTCTCCTGAATTAGACAAACTTGCCCACTATAGAGACCTGTACCCTGAACAATTGCAGCCCTCCTACAGAGGGAATCTACTTCTGTAGACATTACTTCTTGGAAGAATAAAGAAAAATGTATGCCCTTCCATGCAGTTTGATCCCAAAGTTTAATCAAATTGGGGAAGAAATTAATTAAGCATGCTTAGCTCCTCACAAACTTACAATTCATATAAGTTATTATATTAGTTATTGATTACTGAGCAGCATATTACCACAAACCTTAAAGTAGTAAGCTGTTATTATCTCATAGTTTGACTTGGCAATGTGGGTGTAGCTTAGCTAGAATCTCTGGTTCAGTGACATTCATGAGGCTAAAGTCAAGGTATTGGCCATGGCTGCAGACATTTCAAGGCTCAATTGGGGAGTATCCACTCGCACGATCATTTGCATGACTATTGGCAGGCTTCAAGTCCTTGTTAACTGTCAGCCTAAAACATCTGCTCCTTGTCATGTGGGCCATGCCACAGAGCAGCTGGCTTCTCTTAAAGTAAATACATGAGAGAGCAAGAAAGTATGACCAACTCAGAAACTGCAGTTTTTTAAATCAAATTTAAGAAATGATATCCAATCACTTCTGTTGTATTTTATGTCCTACAGGTGATTTGGTAAATTCAGCCCAAACTCAAAGGGATAGGATAAACAATCATTGAGGGTCATATCAGAGGCTGCTTACCAGTTATTCCTCCTCTTCCTCAAGTCGGAATGACTTGAGTCTCCTCTTCCTCAAGTCCCCAGTGTGGTAGTTCTGACACCAGTTTGACAGTAAAAGCTGTGGTATTTGGAAGGGTGAACACATGAGGGTAAGTAATAGCAGAGACAGCAAGGAAAAGAAAAACGCATCTGCTCAGGTTTGCTAAATTCTAATTAAGCGAAAGTTTCATCACCAAGATGATTATCTCCAAGAGTCAACAGTTTACTTATGAATTCCCAAAAAGGAGTTCTACATTCAAATATTTAATTTAACCTAAATACAAACCTCTTATAGTTTCTATTGCTAAGGTAATTTTGAATGGCATTTTAGTTAGACAGATTGAACTATAAGTTTTTAATATGATGCTATTTGCAGTAACCAAATTCTTTTTATTTTCTCTTTAAATTGTGAAGTATGCTGATAATTAACAGAGTAAATAGTCAAATGTTTAGTCATCCAGAGAGGCTACCACAGTTTTTCTGGCAAAATCTAGAGTACCTGCTATAATAAATGAATAAATATTTGTTTCCTTTAAACCAACACTCTGACACATTCCCCTTTCTCCTCAAAAGAAGTGGAGAACAATACACACTACTATTTTTAAGTTGGTTATATATCTTGAGAAACAATAGAAATTTTAACATTTGCATTGCTTTCTAAACACTTGTCAAAGTAAAAGAAGAAAATAAAAAAGAATTCTTGTTTCTAAATTTTTACCTCAAAAGAGCTATTTGTCCTCATCTATGGTTCCAGTGTTCTATCTCCTTCACTCTTAACATTTATTTTTCTTTGCAATTTCTTTATTTGTAAATTTTATCCATGTTCTTCTTGAGATGACAAACGTTTTCCCTCAATTAAATACCCATCCCCCTTATGAACAGAAATTCCCTATCATGTCTAATCAACTTTACATTTCATCAAAATAAAGTTTGTTTCAATTATTCATTTGATAAATTATTATAAGTGTTTTGAAAATAAGTTATGGATGATTTTTTTAACTTGCTGTTAAAAATGAACAATTATGAACAAAATAGAAGTGGTGCAAACTCTCTCAGCAATGTATCTTACATGTTCCTAATTTCTCCCTACATCTGAAATTACTAATTTATTTGGTTGCTGTATTAGTCAGCCAAAAGGAGTGCTGATTCAAAATACCAGAAATCGGTTGGTTTTTATAAAGGATATTTATTTGGGGGGTAGAAGCTTACAGTTACCATGCCGTAAAGCGTAAGTTACTTCCCTCATCAAAGTCTATTGCTACATGTTGAAGCAAAACGCCTGCCGATGTTTGTGAGGATTCAGGCTTCCTAGGTTCCTCTCTTCCCCGGGCTTCCTTATTTCCGAGTTCAGCTCCTCTGCTCCTCTGTGTGCTTACTTCCCCAGGCTCCAGCTGGAAAATTTCAACTAACTCTTCTGCCATGTTGTTTTCTCTGTGAGTCCCCGCCTACCAAGGGGGAGGGGACGCAACATACTATTGACATGGCCCAATCAAAGCCTTAATCGTAGTTTAATCACACCCAGAGGAAAAGACCAGTTTATAAACATAATCCAATATTTCTTTTTGGAATTCATCAATAATATCAAACTGCTACAGTTATTTATATTTTCTGTTCCCCCTACCCCAGGTAAGTGTCGAGTTATGTTTTACTTTTTTAGAATAATTGAATTAGAATGTGTGAATATCCTTCTGTTGTTACCATAAATATATTAAAATGTCAAATGGAGAGGAGTATTCCTCAGTGGTTGAACTCCTGCTTCACATGTATGAAGGTTCAGCCCCTGGTACCTCCAAAAAAAAAAAGTCAAATGTACGTTTTAGGTAAAATGAAAAAACATTCTATTTCCTTATATGTATTTTACTTCAAAATGCAGTTAAGCAAAGATACATTAGAAAACACTGTGCATGCACACAGACTCTATTGATGATATTTTATCCAGAGATGTTCAACACAAACATTCTCTTATATATTTATTTAGCAGGAAATTCTGTAAATTCAAATATTGATATATATATAGAAAGGTACAAATACATATTTCTAGAGCCATAAATTCTGTTTATTTGTATAACTATTTCATTATATAGTATTGTTGTGCACATTTTTGTAATGTGCAATATTCACATAATTTCTGTATGATTGATTATTCCTTTCCAGGAAGACTTCAGTCCTCTCATGATATATTATTGGTTGTATTATAACATATTTAAAGTATCTTAATTTGGACATTATTTTGTACCAATATATATGCTCTCAGGATTACTCTATCTGAATCTTTGTTCCTATCTTTGATTGTTTTATCAGATTAAAATTTTTCAGTAAAAAGGCAAGCACAAATATGAGGTTTTGGATAGCATGGGCAAATAGTCCTTCAAAATGGTTGTACCACTTCACACTTTCATCTGTAGTTTTATAGTGTGATCATTTCTGTTATAATTTTAAAATATATTACAATGTGGTGAAGCTGTATATAGTTGGTTTTCTGTTTCAATTTGTAGCAAATTATTAGCAATGCTATTCATCTTTCTCTCTATATATTTTAGGCATTTTTATTTTTGTGTAATTTCTGTCCCTGTTCTTTGTCATTTTTTTTCTCTTGGGATATTTGTGATTTCTTCCTGAATTTAAAAAGACATCATCATAAATTAATCTTAATTGACATTATGTAGTATTTTTAAAAATTGTGTAATTATCAACATATTTTCATTCTATATTTTATTCATTATGGTTAAATTTTCATTTTAAAAATTAGAATATTGTTTCATAGTTGTACATAAAATCAAAATTAATCTAAATAATTCAATTTACAATAATGTTGTAAAAACAAATAAGAAACTATCATGTATGAATTAAAGAATTGCCAACCTGTATCCACCTAGACATATGAATTTCTAAGTGATTTTGCAGAGGCTGCTGAAAAAGAAAAGGATATATAAAAATCATGTCTTTCAGAAAACTGGATTTTATTGAGATGGCCTACTCTTAGCACTCTTAGCAAACACAGACCCAAGTCATTTTATTTCAAGTACTATATAAAACTACTTGAAATATGAAGGAAATTTATTGTGCTAGAAGAAAAATTATATGCGCTGTATGCAACAGGACATTCCTTAATTCAATGGCAGTGTAATTGCTTGTTACATCAATGGAGTCACAGATTTTAAAAATATAAGTGGTAGCACAGAATAGATTTGTCAATATGTTAGTAGTAAGGTCATATGTTTTCATTCTGTATGACAGAAAATTCATACTAAAAATGAGTTAAATTATTTTGGGATAAGATTATATCTGAGTTTGATATAGACTGAAAGGTGCATTGGGATCTGTATTGATAGAGCACAATTTGTTTATATGAAAGAAAGTGTGTGGCTATATAAATGAAAGAATTTGTTTCCCACACTAAGCTATCTCATATTACTTCACAGGGAATAACTGAGGGGTAATGCTGACTCGTGATCTTGATTAGGAGACATAGAGAATGGTAAAATTATCCATGATCCACTCATTGTCACTGAATTTATGTCTTTTCCACAGATTCTGAGAATAATGCAGTGAATAAAAGTCTGTTTCTCACAGTGTGGAATGCTGCCAGGAAGGAGCATCATTTGAATTCTGAGTTAAAGAATTAAATTTATATATATATGTGTGTGTGTATATATATATATATATA
>JAQZBX010080197.1:0-13858 GCA_029593785.1 Cabassous unicinctus
GGACACATATTGATTAATCAGAAAGAAGAAAATATATCTCTTCTTCAGCCAGCCAATTTCTCCAGGGGAATTTAACAAAACCTTCATCAGAGTTGCCGGTTGGTGATCCTCCTTATGTAATTCAGACTTCCCAAACCCCACAGTTGTGTGAGCCAATTCCTATAATAAAATCTCATAATATATGTATATATGATACAGAGAATGTGTATATATATATGCACACTTACAAACACACAAATTTTGTCAGTTCTGTTTCCCTGAGAGACTCTAATACAGGCAGTATTTTAAATAAACCTACATTCTATATAAATCTGTATTGAAAGACTCTTATGTGCTTTGAATATTGAGATATGTATTCATAACATTCATTGGAATAAAAATGTTTTTATTAAGTATAAAATGGAACGATATTAGTGATGAATGTGACATTGGAATTTATATGTATACGACATTCATGTGTTATTAATAATTGAAAACAAATAGGAAAATTTTAAACAAGGCATATTTAGGAAGTTCTCGAAGAGTTCTTTGTGTGATGGAGGCTAAATCAACTAAATTCCAGAGAATAAGAAGACTTTCCAAGGTGTGTACTGACCAAGTACCAGTTTGCTCACTGAAGGTGGCATGATGAAGAAGATCTGGCCATGCTTTGTGGGGTAAGGAAATTCCAGCAAAGACTTGAAAGACTCTGCATGCTGGGGTGAGGTGATTTGAATGAATACCTATTCAGTGCTAATTCTATCCACAAAATCCCAGCAAGGACCATCCGAGGGCATGGATCCAGAGGGCTTTTTAAACTTAGTTTTATGTGCTAATTGTGTTGTTCAACAGTAAAATTCTCCCTTAGGTAGTTAATTTTGAGGTTTTGTTTCTTTGTCTTTTTTGTCAGTGATATTTGTTTTCCTTCCAGGCTTATATATTTCAGCTTACTCTGTGCCGCAATGACCCTACATTCTTTTCAAGGTAGAATACCTGCCTCCTCATGCCTTTTCTCCTCACTGTGCTCATGTTCCTTTGGGATCTTGCCAGCGGAGCAGATGCTGCTATTGCACACCACACTTCAAGGGCCACTGCCCATGGGTCCCTCTTGTCTCTTTAAAATCTTGCCACTTGCATTTAGAAATTTGAGGATTTATTCCCTCTGAAATTATCAACAGTGTTCCTAATAATTTCCTTGTGAGAATTATCAGGATCAGCTCAGGATTCTGTCAATTTACTTTCTTTCCTCAGTACTCTTCAGAAGCAACAACAAGTCTGGTTCTCCTAAGCTTTAGCTAGTTTACATTTTGCCATATTAGATCTTTCCTTTCTTCTTTCTGTGGTGACTTTTTTCATACTTACAGCAATTGCTTTACTAGGAATTGATAATATTGAGGATGTTTCATGTAATTGTTTAATTTGTTTTAAAATACTCAAATAGGTGAGTATTTTGATCTTGTTTTACTTGAACTTCTTTTCAGTTATACTATATATATTTAATTGAATTATAATTTATATATATATTTTATATACATATATACACATATATGGCATTTAAATTTTCTCCCCTAAAGGCTATTGCTCTTATTATCATGATATTAACCTTCAAGTATCATTGATCCAACATTGACACATAAACCAATTTTGGTGACTTGAGCTTTCTCAAGCTTTCAAAACCCATATTCTACTCTTATCTCTTCAATATAAGTTATTATCCATGGTAATTAATCACAATATATGGACAAAATATTTTACCAAAAACAAGGCTTTAAAATTCCTTTTCTTCTCTGAATGGGCAATGTCATCATCATCTCCTTGTTAGTTGTCCTGGGTGAGTCCAGTGAACTGCAAAGTAGGTGCTGCAACTATGCTAGGATTCATGGCTCATTGCACATTTTGAAAGACCCTCGACTCCAGGTCCCCATGTATTTCATTATAGGCAATTTATCTTTGTTAGATTTTAGTTACATCTCAGTAACTGTTTCCAAATATGTGATGAATTATCTGACAGGCAGTAAATTTGTTTCTCTCAAAAAATATGCTACTCAGACATTCCTATTTATCTTAGTTTGATCCATAGTGTTCTTTCTCCTTGTGGCAATGTCCTATGACCACTATGTTGCCATTTGCCCTCCTCTGCACTATGGAAACACCATCAATCCATATCTGTGCACACAGCAGGTGGCTTGTGGGAGAGTGGGGTAGTCTATTCTTCCATTCACACAAGCAACGTATTCAGACTCCCCTTCACAGAGTCCAATGTGATCCATCAATTTTTCTGTCATGTACCTCAAGATAAGTGTATCCCATCTCAGGACATCCAGTTTTCTGAATCTGTGGCCCTGGCTGTAAGTATTTTTCTTTTCTTGCTTGGTTTTGTCATCTTAGCCATCTCATATATTAAAATCTTTTAAACTGTGCTCCAGATGCAATCTCTGGAAGCTCGAAACAAAGGCTTATACACCTGCTCTGCCCAGATAGCTACTTTTATTTTATTTATCATTTCTGGATTTTTTGCTTGTTGGGCCCTATAGCCAAAGAATCAACAATTTAAACACTGTTGACAGTCATGTTCTACACTATAGTGCCTCTTCTCATAAATTCAATCATTTTTAGCCTGTAGAATAGGGAAATTAAGTGTGACATGGATAGAATGCTTGCTAGATATTTCTGGATACCGAAACGAAGATTTTTTTTTTCATTTGACTGGAAATAGCTCTTAATTAATAAAAGTGAATAAAGTGTATTAAATCATTATCTCTACATTCATATAAAGTTAAAATGCTGGTTAACTGGTTGTTTTGATGCAAAATGAGTGAGTACAATTTGAATAATTAATATTTACGTATAAAGGTTGCTTGAATAAAATGAATTATTATTCTGTACTAACTCATTTTTGAATATTTACTATTGTACATTTTAAAAGTAGATATATGGGGTTGTCTTCCTATATCCATGTTATTCTAAATGGAAACAGGTCAAGAAAATTGTACAACTTTTAAGATTCACAGTGATTTCTGTGACAAAATTGGGATGAAAACCAAGATTTATATTACGGAAAATATATGGTCAGTATTCTGTTTTCAGAATGTAATATAATTTTTATTATTTAATGTTTAAGAAGATAAAAATATAGATAGATAATAAGTAATAGAAGGATTGATAGATTTACACATAGATAGATAGGTAAAAAGAAAGATAAGTAGATAGGTTCTAGAGATAAATACTCCTTATTTCAGTGTACAATGCATTATATTCTTAACATTAAATCTGCAATTCTTCTAGATAACTGTAAGAGAAATACATATGTAAACAGATTCATTTATATTTATAACCATATACCACATGAAATCTATTTCAGACTTTCTCTCTATCATAGAGAAGGAGATTCAGGAAGAAACAAAGCTGTCATTAATTACAACAGGGACAAAGAAATCATCTGTCTTGTAGCCATTCAAACAAAATTTAAAACAAGCAATGTATAAAAAGGAATATCGTATAAAACAAATAATTCTGACAAAGGTTCAATGCTTAAAATATTTAATAAAATCTAGAGTGACAAAGATCAAAATAAATAATGAGGTTGCTGAATTCAGGCATTGATATTTTTGAACATGAGATAAGAGATTAAAAAATGGATGAATTAAAGGGAATCTGAATGCTTGGTACACTAGAAGCTGTTGATGATGGCAGATAGGACAAGAAAACCCAGAGGTTATCCATGATTCTTAACTGAGAGAAAAGAGCAACAGAATTTCCTCTCAATATCATTTAAAACTGGTTGTACAGTAATTGTCTATGTACTACTTAATTTATGTACAGTTAAACAGTTTCATCCATGGTGGGAGAAGAATTTACACTTAGGAAAAAAGATTTTTGTATTTCCATGCTGTGTATTATGAAATATTTAACAAGTTGAATAATTAAATATTAAATTAAACAAATTATGGCAATTTGACAAAGCCTGAAGCAATTTTACTTCAGATAAAATTATTATATAAAGCTTAGCTAATATTGAATGTGATATATGTGCATATTCATTGTGCTTCATTGATTCTAATAAATTTTTTGTTAAATAAATCTCAATTTCTTTGTTGATTTATTTGTTTACCTCAAAGTATCAGAGAAAATTCCTTAAATATAACTAACTTTTTTTTGTTCTACATCTGCATTGTCCCCTACAGCACCCACCATATATTATTTATCTATTCCCAAATGCATTATTAGCTAATCTTCCAAATCCTAGCTTACTAAATGACATTTTTTCAATAGAGCAAGAACATTATGCTTCGTCCATATCCTTGCAAAAACAACCAAAAACCCAGCTTTACAATTGTTGCCATTTTCATCCTTCTAATACTTTGACTCATTTTGCCTGAGATTCCATGTATCAGATTGACAGTGAATTTGAGGTTCTTATAATTGATAGCCATAATTGAATTATATTTTGAATATTAAAATAAAAAAATAATTTTGTTACATCTTTATTGTTTTTCTAAATATAACCTTTGATTTGAGAATGTTTCTGTCAACATTTAATAGCACATATTTTTACCTTCCAAATTTGAAGCTTGGGAAACCATCTCCTATTGCTCCATTCATCTATTAGTTTTGCCTATGTGTCTCTTTGAAGAGGAAACTTTTACATTAATATCAAGGAATTCTTTCCCTCTATATTGTAGTTTTATATGTCGTTTAGGGTGGTTTTAACCACCTTAAGGTTTCATAGTTATGTACATTGTTTTCTATTAGCTCTGAAATTTTTATGTTCAAATTTAGGCTTTTAATCTATCTGGAATCTACCACACAACCAGTTTTCTTGTTAATTTACTTCTCTTTTGCTTCATTGCAGCACTTGAATTAAGGTATAAATTACATTGAAAAAAATATATATATTTCTTGATATATTTATTCCTGCATCAGCACCATATTGTATTATATTGTACTTGGTAATAACAATATATGTTAAGATAGTGGAACTCCTTCAAAAGATAAGTGATCCAATATATAGGTCATTATGTTAGCATGTTTGTTTTAGGATGAGATTTATCAGATCATTATATATTTAACTGCATTTCAGATTGTGAATCCATTTAATTTATAAGTATTTTTGCGCAGACATTCATTATGGTATTTTTTCCTATATGCAAAGCAAAATATCATTTAATAACCATTTATTTTTTTCTAGAGTACGCTTTTGTATTTTTCAGGAAAATTTTTAAAACATTTTATTTACTCTAAATAACATGCAATCATATGACATAAATATATAATAAAGTTTTAATTTCACTAAGTTAATATGAATTTTATTTTTATTTGATATAGTTTAATTTATGCTGAAAACAATATAATTTAAATAAAGTTTAATTATTTCTTTACAATTATTTAAAACAACTGTGCTGAAATTTAAAACTTTATGGCTACTGAGTCATTATCATTATTGCAATTGCTGTTGTTATAGTTGTTATTATGATTAATTTTTTTATTATTACAAGGCTGATATGATCGAATCGAGGTCAACAAGTGATGTGAACATATAGCCCCACTTTTCTCTAAGAAAGTTGAAGCACATACACTATCTAATTAAAGGTTTTATCAAATAGCTTAAAGCTGCCATATAAGCTCTGATGTGAAATGTGTATTTGTTCTTCTCATAGACTGGATAATTCCAACATCACTGAGTATTCCAACTAAAACAGATTAAGGTATTCAATTTTTTCATATATATATTCAGGTTCTGAAGTAATATGTTTTAATTGCAATAAAAAGAAGACATTTTAATTTTAAATTCCAATTATAAAATAGTAATACTTGTAAGGCCTATATATATTTATCCTTTCCTACTTTTAGTTCCATTTCCTTCTAACTACCACCTGTACAAATTCAGTCTCAGTACAGTGCTAATAGAGACCACTCTATTCATTCCTCCTTGAAATTTCAAAACTACCTTTGTCAAATTATATTCCATTATATGAATATCACATTTTATTTATCCATTCATCAGCTGATGGCTTTTTTCCCATACATCTTGGCTACTATGCATAATGCTTGTATAAAAAATGGTGTGCAAGATTTTGCATTCACATATGTTTTCATTTATCTTGGGTATATATGCCAAGGAGTAGATTGCTGGATGAAATGGTGGCCCAATGTTTAAATTTTCAGAAATCCCAGAATTTTCCAAAGCAACTGCATCATTCGTGATTCTCACCATCAGTGTATTAGTGTTTCAGTTTCTCCACATCCACTTCAATCCCTAACAGATAATAATTTGTCTTTTTATTTTAACCACCCTCCTAGATGTGAAGCACTATCTCATTGTGGGTTTTTAAATTTTTTTATTAGAGAAATTGTGAGCTTACAAAATATTCATGCATAATGTTGCAAAATTCCCATACATAGCCTCTTCTTCAACACCTTACATTTTTGTGGAATATTTGTTATAGATTATTAAAAAGCATGATCAGATTATTACCACTAAATATGGTCCATAGCATACACTTGGTACATTTTTCCTATATTATTATTATAGGAAACCCCTTATTATTAACACTATGTATTAGTATTGTACAGTTGTCATAGTTCATGGGAGAACACTCTCATATTTTTACTTTTAACCCTGGTCCATCTTTCACCATATGGTTCACTGTATCATACAGTCCACTCCCTTGTACATTCTATCCAAAGTGGCTCTCACTTTAATCACAGAGTTGTGCAGTCATAGCCCCAGTAAACCTTTTAGTCCAAAATTCCACATCAAACAATGAATAGACAAACAAAATGTAATATATACATTCAATGGAATGTTATGCTGCTGTAAGAATAAACAGAATTTTATATATGATAGCATGGATAAACCCTGAGGACATTATAATAAATGAAATAAGCCTGACACAAAAGGGCAATTATTGTATATTCTCACTAATTAATTACAAAAATAAACACATGGAGTTAAAACCTAGACTTTAGGTTACTTGGAGATAGAATGAGGACTGAGAATGCGTGCTGATGTGTAATGTATGTAGAATTTTCAATTAGTTTAACTGTAAAAATGTGGAAATGGATAGAGTTGATGGAGGCACATTATATAACTAAGAGAGCTGGTTCATTGTAGGTTTGATGAGCATTTCCTTGGTGGATAATGATTTTGATGCTCTTTTTTTGTATATATTGACTCTGTAAATCTGCAATGGAGATATATGTGTTCTAATCCTTTGCCCATTTTAATTGAGTTGTTTGGCTTTTTGTTATTGAGTTGTAAGAATTCTTCATATGTTCTAAATTCAGTCATTTATAAAACATGATTAGCAAATATTTTCTCCCATTATATTGGTTGTCTTTTCACTATTTGATGACATCCTTTGAAACACACAAAAAAGCTTAAATTTTTAATGAAATCAACTTATCTTTTTCTCCTTTGCATGTTTTTATATTGTATTGGAGTTTTGGCCTAGTCCATAGTTACATTCTTATAATTTCTTCTGAAAACTTTATTGTTTTTTGCTGGCATTTTGTAATAGTGTCCATTTTGAATTATTTTTTGTATGTCATGAGAGGACGGGATCCAACTTCATCCTTTGCATACTGACAGCCAGTTTTCCCAGAAACATTTTTTGGAAATGTTATTATTTTCCCCATTGAATTTCCTTAGCTTTTTTGTCAAAAATAAATTGACTGTAGAAGGTTTAATTCTGAATTGTTGATTCTCTCTCATTGACCTATATGCCACTCCTTATGTTGCAACTACATTGTCTTGATTCCTTTATCTTTCCAGTATTTTTTGAAATTGGGAATTATGTTCTCTTCATATTTTATTTCATTTTTAAAGATTGCTTTGGCTATCTGTGTCCCTTGACTTTCCATATGGAATTTAGGATCATTTTATACATTTCCATACATACACACACACACACACACACACACACACAAAGAAACAAAAACAGTGCAAGTGTTTTGATATGTATTACATTGAAAAGGTAGGTAAACTTGAGTAGTAGTCAGCTCTATGCATTCCTTCTTACAGCTGAGTAATATTCCATTTTATGTATATACCAGAGTTTTCTTATCCATTCATCTGTTGATGGACATTTGGGTTATTTCCAACTTTTGGCAATAGTGAAAACTGATGCTATGAACATTGATATGCACATATCTGTTTGTGTCCCTGCTTTCAATTCTTCTGGGTATATATCCAGTAGTGGGATTGCTGGATCATATGACAGGTCTATAGTTAGCTTCCTGAGGAAATGCCAGAGTGTTCTCCACAATGGTTGCACCATCTGGCATTCCCACCAGCAGGGTATAATTGTTCCCATTCCTCCACATCCTCTTTAACACTTGTAGATCTCTGTTTAATGGATGTAAGGTGATATCTCATTGAAGTTTTGATTTGAATTTCTTTAATTGCTAGTAATATTGACCATCAATTCATGTGTTGTTTAGCCATTTGTATTTCTTCTTTGGAGAAGTGTCTATACAAATCACTTGCCCACTTTTAAGTGGGTTGCTTTTTTTTATTTTTTATTTTTGAGGTGTAGGATTTCTTTACATATGCTTGATATTATGCCCTTACCATGTATAGGTATTTTCTCCATTTTGGCATTCGGTCTTTTCATTTTCTTGACAAGAGGTGCAAAAGTTTTTTATTTTGAGGAGGTCCCATTAATTTATTTTTTTCTTTCATTGTTGTGCTTTAGGTGTAAAGTTCATGAAACCACTTCCTAATAGAAGATATTGTATAGATGCTTCCCTAAATTATCATCCACAATTTTTATTGTCTTGGCTCTTATATTTACACCTTTGATCCACCTTGAGTTAATTTTTGTATATGGTGTGAGTTGTTCCTCTTTTGAATATGGATATCCAGTTCTCCAAGCACCATTTGTTGAAGAGGCCTTTCTCTCCTAGATGAGTGTTCTTGGTGTCCTTGTCAAATAACAGTTGGCCATATATGGGAGGATCTATATCAGAACTCCCAATGTGGTTAAATTAGCCAGTATGTCTATCCTTGTGCCAATACCATGCATTTTTGACCACTGTAGCTTTGTAGGTAGTGTGATTTCTCCCATATTGTTTTTCATTTTCAATGTGTCTTTGGGTATTTGGGGCCACTTGCCATTCCAAATAAATTTCATATTTAGCTTTTCCAATTCAACAAAAATGCTGTGGTAATTTTTGGGGGGGTTGTATTAAATCTTTAAATCAGTTTGGTTTGGATAGACATCTTAATGATGTTTAGTCTTCCTATCCATGAATAGGAAATATTCTTCTATTTATTTAGGTCTTCTTTGATTTCCTTTAATAGTGTTGTATAGTCTTCTGCGTACAAGTATTTTATATCTTTAGTTAAATTTATTCCTAGGTATTTGATTCTCATAGTTGCTATTGTAAATGGGAATTTTTCCTGATTTCTTCCTCATGTTTGCTCATTATCATTGTACAGAACTGCTACTGATTTTTGCACATTGATCTTATAACTTGCCTCTTTACTGAACTCATTTATAAGCTCTTTAGGAGCTTTGTTGTAGATTTTTCAGGGCTTTCTATGTATAAGATCGTGTCATCTTCAAATAGTTAAATTTTAAATTCTTCCTTTCCAATTTGGATGACTTTTATATATTTTTCTTGCCTAAGTGCTTGAGCAAGTACTTCTAAAATAATGTTAAATAAGAGTAGTGAAAGTGGGCATCCTTGTCTTGTTCCACATCTTAGAGGGCAAACTGTTAAGATTTCACCATTGAATATGATGTTAGCTGTGTGTTTTTCATATATGCCCTTTATCATGTTGAGGAAGTTTCCTTCTATTCTTATCTTTTTAAGTGTTTTTTTTTTTTTATTATCAGGAAAGGGTGTGGTATTTTGTCAAATACTTTTTCTGCATCTATAGAGATGATCATGTGGTTTTTTTCTTTTGATCTGTTGATATGGTGTATTACATTGACTGATTTTCTTACATTGAACCATCCTTGCATATCAGGGATGAAACCCACTTAGTCATGGTGTATAATTCATTTGATTTGTTGTTGAATATGAATAACAAGTATTTTGTTGGAGAAATTACCATTTAGTTTAATTAGAGATATTGGCCTATAGATTTCTTTTCTTGTGGTGTCTTTTTAGGTTTTCATATTAGGGTGATGTTGGCATCACAGAATGAGTTAGGCAATGTTCCCTCACTTCTACTTTTTGGAAAAGTTAAAGGAGGATTAAAGTCTTAGATCTTTCTTGAACGTTTGGTAGAATTCACATGTGAAGGCATCTGGTCCTGGGCTGTTCTTAGTTGGAAGGTTTTTGATGACTAATTCTCTTGTTACTTGTGATGGGTCTGTTAGTTCACCAATTTCTTCTTTCATCAATGTAGGCTGCAAGTGTGTTTCTAGGAATTTGTCCATTTGCTCAAAATTATGCATCTTGTTGGCATACAATTTTTCAAAGGATCCTCTTATGATACTCTTTATTTCTTTTGGGTCAGTATTGGTATTCTCTTCCTCATTTCATGACTCCTGGGGTTGAGACTCCCTGGCACTGAGGGATGACTACCAAGCACCAACTAGCAATGCAACTGGAAAAAGACCTTGATCAAAAGGTGGAAATGGTAAAGACAAATGAGTTTACACAGTTAAGAGATTTCAAAATGAGTCAGGAGGTCATTCCAGAGGTTATGCTTATGCATGTGTCAGCAGGATCTCATTGACTGCCAAAGTAAATATTGTCTCAAATATCAAGGCTCCTAAAGTCTCTGGATATACCCAGACACTATAGGTGGGGCAGACAGCTCAGGTGTTTGGCACACTGCCAGTGGGACCTACTTTGGAACTTATGCTCCCCAGTGTGTCTGATTTGGACTCAGTTGTAGTTTCCCTAGACATGGGTCTTCTGCCCCTTTTATTTGAACTTAGTACTAGATTTGACAGGTGTATGTCTAAGAGATTTAAATCTTTGAGTTTTCCATGTGCCATTTGGTCCCTGAATCTCAACAGCATTGCAACACTTATTCTCCAGTTCATTGAACTCACCCAGGACAACTAGCAAGGAGATGATAATTGACAATGAACATGCCAAGGAACAGAGAGAGTCTGCAAGTGCAAGTAAGATAGTCCCATCTATCTGCCCCATGATATCTAAGCTTCCTCTCAATTAGAGGCAGAGTAGTCATCACCATCTCAGAATCCTCAGGATTGCGGAATGACAAGTGGACTAAAGTAGACTTACTGATATTTTACTGTAGACTAATTGTGATTATAGCAATAGAAGAACTCTTATTATTGATGGTGGAGGCAGTGGGAACTGGAGGTTATGAGGGGAGGGAGAGAGAAAAATAGGTGCAAAATGGAGGCATTTTTGGGACTTGAGAATTGTCCTGAATGACATTGTATTGGTAAATACAGGGTTTTATATATCTTGTCATAACTTACAAAATTGTGGAGAAGGGAATGTACCTACAACATAAATTATAATCCATGCTTAGTGGCAATGCTTCAAAATGTGTTAATCAATTATAACAAATGCATCCCACTAATGAAGGATGTTGTTATTGTGGGAAAATGTGGGAAGGGTAGGGAGTGGGGCATATGGGAATCAAGCATACTTTTTATGTAATATTTACGTAATCTAATTATCTTTAAAAATATATATATTATTTTAAAAAAGTGAGTTCAGCATTCAGAGAGAATTTTCCAGCTCATTTTGGACAGCAAATGTCTTCTGGGAACTCATCAAAGACTTTCATTGGACCTTCATCAGAGTCCCTGGTTTGCAGCCTATATGTAGTATCTGGCATTGTGTATCCTCATGGTCACATGAGGAAATTTTTATAAAATCTCATCCTATTTACAGAACTCTCATCTTCATTCTGTTTCCCTAGAGAACACTAATACACTTATACACTAATAATAATTATTATTATTATTGATTTACAGCCATTTTAGTTTTAACAATCTCTTCCCCTTCTTAGAGTGAGAAAATCATAAGTAACAGGCCAATATATCAAGAGATCAAGGGATAAAATACTATTAAGTGGCTTTTGCCAATTATTAAATTTTTAAATTGTATAAATGTAAACTTCATAATGTTGACAGTCTGGAATAATAATTGTATTAAGGTCTGATTCAGCTGCTTTAATGGAGACTCATTTAACACTCTCTTATGAAAAAAAAAGAAGGTTTTTATACTGATTGATTGCTTGACTCTCATCTACAGATTTACTTACTAGGCAACACACAAAGAAGTATTTTCTTTTCTGGGTATACATGTTTCTTCTATCTCATTGCTCTGCCATTTTCCGAGTTGTTGCTTTTGAACATGTAGTTCATGATGAAGAAAAATGCAAGGTTTTGTTCTTGCCTGCCAAAGAAAAAAGAATG
Organism: Cabassous unicinctus; assembly: GCA_029593785.1. Classification (NCBI taxonomy): domain Eukaryota; kingdom Metazoa; phylum Chordata; class Mammalia; order Cingulata; family Chlamyphoridae; genus Cabassous; species Cabassous unicinctus. Next base: position 12,342 of record JAQZBX010080197.1, read on the forward strand.
TAAAATCCATCACCTTACTTATATGATTATAACCCAGAACATACAACATATCTGCTAAAATCTTATTAGCTTCTAGGTCTTCATACTGCCATACTTGTCTCCAATTATGCTGTAAATTGTATCCTGTAGCATGGAAGTTGTGTGTGCTGATGACATCTGGATGCAATGTCCCCAACTACTCCCCAAAACAGAAAAGGAAGTTAAATATTAGATAATTAGCACTTTACCAAAACAGCAAATGAAAAGTGAGAGTTAGAGGAGGTTTACAATAAGCCTGATTATTTTCAAATATTTCACTCTTGATAGCAACATAAATAGTTTAGAGATATTTAATTTTATAATATCATTCTATTTTATGCATAAAATTATCAAAAATTAAGTCAAAATATTTGCAATGCCTGACATTCCTAACTGCCTTCTTAAGAGCTGTGTCAAATAAAAATAATACTTCCAGGCCTTCCTGAAAGGAGGGGAGTATGGAGCAGTTATTTAACTCAACTATTTCAAATATAGACTTTGTGAAATTTTTTAGAACTCCTTTCAACTAAACTCTTATAAAAGGCTCAACTACCACTTTCTGTCTTTCCAGGTTTCAGGAGGAGGATGTAATGACTGGTGCTAAAATGTTCATTTCCATGCCTGGGGAATCAGAGCCATTTGCTCAGAATAGTGAACACTAAAGAAGTCTGATTATCTGGTGATGTTTGGACCTGGCAATTCAAATCTAGAAATTTTTTGTGTAGCAGAACAATAAATCCTATTTAGCTTAAGCAACATTTTGGGTTCTAATTTTAATCAAAAGTATCGTGACTCCAAACTGATATACGAAATTAAAAAATGCCAGCAGTTGTGGGGAGATTTGAAAATATTTGGGATAAAAGGTATAGTCCTTGTCTCATATTTTATAATAGAGCGTCAATCTCTATTGTCCAACAACTAAAGTCTAAAAGTGATAGCCAAAACAGTAGAAGATATAATCTATATAATAAAAGTACAAAAATGGTTAAAAAGTTAAAAAAATTTTGCAAATCTTCTAAATTTCAGCAGAGAAAAGCAAATAAGGAACAAGCATAAACACCCAAAGACCATATGGACACCTTACAATGATAAAATGTGAATAGAATATTTCCCAAAAGCATCACAGTGCATGGTGAAGAAATTCTTCTCTTTCCATACTAATAGGGAAATTGATTATAGATGTGCATTTAGGGATAGAGTGTGGGACATATTTTTATCTGTATCAGTTTTTTATGATCATGTTTGATCTTATCAAACATTTTATTTAAAAAATTTTAAAAATTAAGGAAAATTGAAATGGGCAATGTAATGGTCAAGGGAAATACTCTTCATCACCTTACATTAATGGACACAGGACATGGTAAATATCATCAAAAATTATTAAACTGTACAGTCCAAATTGTAAACTATACTATAAACCACTGAAAAATTTTAGTTGCTATATTCTACTATCTGTATAACAGTTATAACAATGATATCATCCATAAAAAAAAAAAAGT
>JAQZBX010080198.1:0-13859 GCA_029593785.1 Cabassous unicinctus
CTTCTCTGTGTCTGGTTATCTCCCCCTTGCTGTGAGGTCTTGCCGCATCAGCCCACGGTACTGCGCGAGTCCGCCTGCCCTCACAAGGAGGCCCCGGGAAGCGAACCCGGGCCTCTCATATGGTAAACGGGTGCTCTATCCATTGCGCCACACCCGCTTCCTGCCGTGAGGTTGCTGCATCAGCCCACCGCACCGCTCAGGCCGGCGTGCCCTCACAAGGAGGCCTCGGGACGCGAACCCGGGCCTCCCATATGGCAAACGGGGGCTCTATCCACGGGGGCTCTATCCACTGAGCCACACCCGCTTCCCAGTAATTTACTTTAAAAATTTGAATACCTGGTAAACATTATCCTATGTTCTCTTTTCCTACAATAGATTTTTTAATGGCTACATCTCATGATTATTTCATTATTGTACCTATTTCTAAAGTAACCAGACCCAAACCCAATGTCAAAACATGAAACTCTGATGAACAGGACTGTAGAGCAGTGATACTGAGCAGTACTGAGCTTGTTAATAAAAGCTGGCCACTCTGTGGCATGCACAGCTCCACGATATGAAATTAACTTCCATAAGTATTCATTTAGTTTGACTTCATTTTCTGCCAGTTTTGTGATTGACTTGAAGTAGGTCCTAGAAGAAAGAATGTTATGTCTGGTGTCCAGGGAAGCAGCAAACCTAGAGGAACCATGCCAAATTCCAGAACTTCTCTTTAACCCAAGTTATCTATTTTGCATCAGACTTTGAACTAAAATGTTAAAAATGCCATATAAGATAGATGAAACATGTGGGAAAGTAACCTGCTAGCGTAGAAAAGAGTAGAAATGGTGAAGCTGAAAAGAAGCTTAAGAGGAAACAGCTATGCCCTAGATAATTTTTCCTCTCACAATTCTACACTATATAGACGTCCTTTTGGTAGAAGATGAATTTAAGCTGATTCACTGTCACTTGCTTCTGCAGTTGTTTCCCAGGCATTTTAGTTAGCAGCCACCCTGCCCTCAGGGTATTGAGGCTGACAGCAGGCAAGAATTACAGGACAAGCAACTACCTGCAATCCTGGCAAGAGCTGAAATACTGACCCTTCCAGCTGGTTAACCTTTTTTACTTTTTGAGGTGCCAGGGTCGGGGATTGAACCCCGGACCTCGTATGTACGAAGACCCAGCTCAACCACTGAGCCACATCAGCATTCCTGGCTAACTTTTATATTCATGCATTGACTTTTTGTGATGTTTGCTCAATGGCAACTGAATACCTGACAGCCTAATGACTCAGGGGGAAAAATGCAGAATTGTGTATAGAACTGGAAAAGATTCAAATTGAGTGCCATGGGATTACCAACTTCTTTTAAAAGCTTAAGGAAGGAATAATGCTCAGGCCTTTCAGTTACTTGGTGTAGTATGTATTGTTTTTTGACCGCCAGTACCCATTTTCTCATTTTGGTGACAGTACTCCAATTTTTTTCTGGAGAACTACTCTTCTCCTATAATCCATGAGCTTTAGGTGAACCAGGGGTGAAGCACATGACTCAGGGCTGGCCAATCATGGCACAGAATTTTCCTGCCTAATTTGTTAAGAGATGAATAGCTCCCCCATGTTGGTTTAATTAGTGAATCCAGTGACTACTGGGAAGGATCTCTTTCTTGCTGGACTTGGACTAGGGTGGATGTACCCCCGAATTTGTTGGGAACCATCGTGCTACCAGATGAAGTCTGCATATAAAGCCAGTATGGAGAAGAGCTGAGGCATTTATTTATTTATTTATTTATTTATTTATTTTTGCACAAGGCAAAAATTGTCTGATCTGAAATGGGCAGGAGTGGGAATAGACTGAAAATTTTAACTCTACTCTTGTTTTCACGGGACAGCTAGAAGGGTCTGAATTAAGTATTTATAAGAAAATTGATTCTTTATGAACATAAAAGAAAGGTAAATCTTTATATTCAAATAGTTTATTGAGCTTTAAGAGCATTGTTAAATGCCTAGTAAGGATACTAACATTATGGAATATGTAAAAGAAAATAGACCTTTTCTGAAGAAACTTATAATCTGCCTAGGAAGACTAACATTAAGAACAACAACCACCAGCCTTTCGAATGCAAGTGAATTGCAGAGAGTAATGCATATAAAAAATTGGAAAGGCAATACGAAGTAACTAATAATTATCTACAAACAAAAGCAGCCTAAAACAAAAGCATGAGTAAGAGGCTTTAGGCTAAACCCCAAGTATTTCCATATAGTTCTCAAGGCACTGGCCCTTGTATTCCTAATCTTTAGGTGGATTGAAAAATTTGTATCAAATACTAGGATGTTTCTTCTGAATCACAGACTTGTATATTCAACTGCCTTTTTGACATCTTCACTTATATGTACAAAGGGCACATCTCAAATGCGCCTTGTCCAAAAAGGAACTCCTAGTCTTTTCTGCAACCACCTTGACCTACATGGTCTTCCACATTTCAGTCGATGGCAATTCCATCTTTCCAGTTGCTCAGGTTCAGAACCTTAGCATTATTTTTTAGTTTTCTCTTTTCTTCACACCTCATATCCATTCAATTAGCAAATCTCGCTGGCTCTAGCTTCAGAATGTATTCAGAATCTAACCACTTCTTTTTTTAATTTTTAAATTTATTTTATTTTATTTTACTTTTTAAAGAAGCTTAAGATTACATAAATGTTACATAGAAAATATAGGGGATTCCCACATACCCCCTCCCCTCCCCCTCCCACACTTTCCCTCATTAAGAACATCTTTCATTAGTGTGGTACCTTTGTTGCAATTGACGAGCACCTATTGAAGCATTGCTCTAACCGTGGTCTATAATTTACATTATGGTTTACGCTTTGCACCACACAATTTTATAGGGTTTGACAAAATGTATAATGGTCTGTATCCATCATTGCAATGTCATACAGAACAATTTCAATGTCCTACAAATGTTGCCCCCATTCTTCCCTCTCCCTCCCCTCAGAACCTCTGGTGACCACTGTTTTTATATCAATGTTATAAGTTCTTCCATTACTAGAATAATAATAAGTCTACTTTAGTCCATAGTTGCATTCCCCTCTTATGTTTGTTCATGCCTCAATCTTGAGGATTTTGGGATGGTGGTGCCAACTCTGCTTCTGATTTAGAGGGGGCTTAGCTGCCATGGGGCAGATGGATGGAACTGTCTTGCTTGCAGTTGTAGATACTGTTTATTTGGGATGAGCCTCGTCCATCATCATCCTTTTGTTAGTTGTCCTGGGCAAGTCCAATAAACTGGAGAGAAAGTGTTGGTTGCAACTCTGCTGAGATTCAGGGCTCAACTGGCACATGAACAGATGGAAGATTAACTCTTTGGGACACATATTTAATGGGTATAGTGTTCATTATAGGTTCAAATAAAAGGGGCATAAGAGACAATGTGTATATTGTTTGATACACACACACACACACACAAATTTATATGTATCCATTACATTTAATGGAGAAATGTATATATTTATTCATCTGTGTTTACTTTTTAGTTTTTAATTGTTTATATTTTCGATTATTAAATGTACAAATAAAGTTAAGAAAAAAAAGAGAGAGACAATGTGTAGGAAAATTATAAATGAGTCTAACTCCTATACATTGGGGGGATAGGTTATCATATATTCCAAGGTAAGGCTCACTGACTGGGTGCCAAATTCCTGGTATTGTCTGCCCTGCCTACAGTGTCCAGATGTTTCTAGAGCTCTCGGGAGCACCCCTGCTTGAGGCACTGTTTACTCCTGAGCTCCTCCTGAGATGTGCATAAGAGTAACCTCTGGAATGACCTTCTGACTCACTTTGAAATCTCTCAGCCATAAACACTCATTTGTATTGAATATTTCTCCCTTTTGGTCAAAGTTTTTTTCCAAATGCATCACTAGTTGTTACTCGCTAACGACTTCTTACTGCCTTCACTGCTACCTGAATTGTTGCAATAGTCTAACTGGTCTTCCTGTTTATACCCTTTTCCCCTCAAAAGTTAAAGCTGCTGCTTTAACACAGCAGCTAAAACAGGCCCCCTCATTGTATTATGACCATTTTCAAACATACAGAAAATTTCAGAGAGTTTTACAGTGCTCATCTGTACATCCACCACCTAGATTCTACTATTAGCAGAACAGTCCTTTCAAAAATGACAGATGGTGTAGCTCCTCTACTCAAAACCTTCTGTTTTAGTTTGCTAGGCTGCTGAAATGCACATACCATAAATGGGTTGGCTTTTAACAATGAAAATTTATTAGGTTTTTAACTATAAGCTTGTACCTTATAGTTCTGAGGCCGTGAAAGTGAACAAATCCAGGCATCATCAGGAGATGTCTTCTTTCCAAGCTGCAGCTGTGGGTCAACAGGCACGTGGCAGCATCCACTGGACTCTCCCCGCTCCTCCCAGGCTTGTTGCTTTCAGCTTCAGGCTGCTCCATCTGTGGCTTTTCTCTCTCCCAGATTCATTGATTTCAACTTCAGGAGGTTTCTCTCTGTTTCTGCAGCCTTCTTTCTGTGTTTGCAGTTTTTTATTCCTCTGTGTATAAAGGACTCCAGTAAGAGGATTAAGACCCACCCTGGGTCATGCCCTACTTAAGTGAGCTAATCAGAAGGAAGGTCCCTTAACTGAATCTAATCAAAAGGTCCAATCCTACAATAGGTTTACATGCATAATGCATAGGAATGGATTAGCTTTAAGAACATTCACACCTTACAATGATTTCTCTTCTCACTGAAAGAAGAAAAGCCAATTTCTTACCATGCTCTACAAGGCCCAGCATGATCTAGTTCTCACTATCAGTCTTTCCTCTGGTCTATTACTCTTTTTTTTTTTTAAGATTTATTTTTTATTTACTTTATTTACGCCCCCTCCCCCCAGATTGTTTGCTCGTCTGTCTGCTCATTGTTTGGTCGCCTTCTCTAGGAGGCCCCGGAACTGAACCTGGGACCTCCCATGTGGTAGGTGGGCGCCCAAGTGGTTGAGCGACATCCACTTCTCTTGTCTATTACTCTTTAGCCACACTGGCCTGGTGCTCCTCAAATACCCCAAGTACATTCTTGTCCTAGGGCCTCTGCACTTGCTGTTCCTTTGCTTGAATGCTTTTCTGCTATGTATTTTTGTGGCTTGCTTTCTCACTTTCTTTAGGTCACCTCGTTAGAAGTATTCTCTGACTCTTCCAAATATTAGATTGAACTATACAACCCTAATGTTATTCTGAGGTGAAAAATGATTTTCTTTTATTGTTACCCTGTTCCAATACTCTTTTTGTTTGTTTGTATTTCATTATTTATGTAGATGTTTAAGCTCTCGCATTAGGTTTTTACAAACTGGTGAACACTGACAAATTACTTCTCCCACAGAACTGTAACCACACATTCCCAGATAGTAGAAATATATGGCTGAACTAACATCAGTGCACATCACCATTTTATCAATAATATGATAAAACAAATTATCAAGTATCCAAATATGAAGTTACACAGCTCAAAAGGCATATAAAATATCAGATGTCTGCTGAATTCATTAGCAGAAAACTATTTTTTTGTAAGAGGTTGGGAAGAGAAGAAAAAAATCACACTTAAAAAAAAATAATAGCTGGTAAACAACTTCCAATAGATATGGAAAAAGTTACAAGAATTTCAGAAATTTTATGATTAAGAATTATTGTGGGGGAGCAGATGTAGCTCAAGCAGGTGGGCTCCCACCTCCCACATGGGAGGTCCCAGGTTTGGTTCCCGGTGCCTCCTAAAGAAGACTATCTGACGCAACAAGCTGACGAATGAGCAGACACAACAAGCAGACACCAGGAGCATGGAGCAGATATGGCTCAAGCGGTTGGACACCCAACTCCCACATGGGAGGTCCCGGGTTCGGTTCCCGGTGCCTCCTAAAGAAGACGAGCTGATGCAATGAGGAGACACAACGAGCAGAGACAATGAACAGAGACAATGAACAGACATCGAGCAGACACAGCGGGCAGACAATGAGCAGACAGATGAGGGAGCCATCTCAGGGAGGGAAAGAAAGAATTATTGTAGCTATCATAACAAAGCATCTTTACTTTCAAAAAATATTTACTAAATTAAAGAGCATATTCTATATGTTCTGCACAAGACAAAAGCAACATTTTACTAAAAATATTTAATAGCCCCCTCCCATTTATTTGTCAGGATCTCCTGGTTAGGTTGCACCACAAAGTGCAAACATTAAATTATCTGTAAGGCTTTTTTGTCTGTAGACATTAAAGACATGTGCTTCTGTACAATGCAGATTTTCAAAATGGAGGTTTTCTCTAAAGTCACAAAACGTGATTTATAGATAGACATCAAATAATCACTGTAAGACTCAGTAAAAATCCCAACAAAATTCAATGGTTGCACAAACCTGAATGTATATTGGTACAAATGTGGGAGATGTAAACATAAAGTGAACAGGCAAATAACCATATAGGTCCTACTTTCAATGTTTGAAATGACTGAAGGAATAAACCTGAGGGTTCATAGTTCCAGGGTTTTTAAGTGCTGTATGACACTAAAAATATACAAGTATTGTGCTGGGTATTTTGGCACCTAATCTCTCTATTTCTTATATATTGATAAGGTTCTAGCATAGGAATAGATTTAAAGAAGACTTATAACTCAATAGTGCATGATTTCAGGAAAGGTCAATTGTTACAAATGATAAGCTGACCAGCAAGAATTTTTTGCTAAGTGTCCAAACAGGCTGATTGTAACCCATAGAGTCTGTTTATTAGTCAGGGTTCTCTAGGGAAACAGAACCGACAGAAGATATCTCTAAGTAGTATGAGAATTTATATAAATCTCTCATGTGACCATGGGGATGCACAAATCCAAATTCTGCAGGGCAGGCTGCAAACCAGGGCCTCTGATGAAGGTCCCTGATGAGTTCCCAGGAGACGCTGGCTGTCTAAAGTAGAGCTGGAAATTCTCTCTCTAAATGCTGAAATCACTTCCCCTTTGAAGGCTTTCAACTGATTGGATAAGACGTCACTTATTGCTGACAGCAATCTCCTTGGTTGACTGCAGATGTAATCAGCCATCTGTGCAATCAATTCACTGATGATTAAATTCCATGAAAATTCCTTGTATTACAATTAGCCCAGTGCTTGCTTGACCAAACAACTGGGCACAATTACCTGGCCGAGTTGATAGCCTAATCATCACAATCCACCCCTTGTCAACTTGGCAGCCATATACATCATCTTAAACCATATTTAGTCTCTAAATAAAAACAATAACAGGTATATATATTTCCGCCTAACAATATTCAACTGTCCTGTGTACAACTAGAAACACACTAATTCCCTCCAGAATAGGGTGCAGGTCCTTGGGTAATATTCAGTCTTAAACTTGAAATCCTTAAATATTACAACATGAAACTAATACAACTTAAGTCATATGATAAGGGAAAAGGGGAAGAAAACAAAGATATTCATTTTATGTACATATACAATCACACTCATAACAAAACAAGAAAGAAATATTCATGCCCATTACAATCCTCGTTTCTGTAACTGGTCACATGGTGTTCGCATTTATCACTGCCTTCTTCCACTACCCATTCCATGTTTCCTTCACCCTCAGCAAGCGCCACGGCTGGTCATGGTTCTTTGCTTGGCGGGGGGACTCAAACCTTCATTCCTGAAGATTCTGGGCCACTGTTAGTCCTGCTTGGATTGGGTTGTTGCTATTTTCCATTGACTTTAATCATAGGGCATGGTAGTAATAAGAGATTTCTAGGGGATCTCCTGTATTCCAGGCAAAATCTTCTTTACCTCTGTTGTGTAGTTGCAGTCTTATGTCCCCTTGATAGTCAGGATCAAACACCACAGCCAGAAAAGTAATTCCCTTCTTTGTCTGTTGATTCAGAGGCATGAGGAGCTCAAAGTGGTCAAGTGGCAGTTTTAATTCCCAGTTCAATGGACTCATTGTTGTGTTTCCTGGTGGAAGCACTCCTCCTTTTGGAACTAAAACCTGTAAACCAGCAGAGCTTAAAGTTGCATAGAGAGGAAGCAAACATTTTCCTAGTGGATTACTAGGAATAATAGTGAGTGGTGCCACTCTTATTTCTACCTCTTGATTCCTGGACCTGTGAATCCTGGCTATGGGAGAAACAGCACCATAGAGTGGACACTGATTTAGAGCATACTCAGCCTCCTGGAGAACATTGCCTCAGCCCTGCAAGGTATTGCTACCTAGTTGGTGCCATAATTGAGTCTTTAAAAGACCATTCCACTTTTCTATCAATCCAGCTGCTTCAGGATGATGGGGAACATGGTAAGATCAGTGAATTCCATGAGCATGTGTCCATTATCGCATATCATTTGCTGTGAAGTGGGTTCCTTGATCAGAAGCAATGCTGTGTGGAATGCCATGGCACTGGATAAGACATTCGGCAAGTCCATGAATGGTTGTTTTGGAAGAAGCATTGCGTGTAGGGAAGGCAAACCCATATCCGGAGTATGTGTTTATTCCAGCTAGAAAAAATCGCTGGCCCTTCCATGATGGAAGTGGTTCAATGTTATCAACCTGCCACCAGGTCGCAGGCTATGGCTAGGGAAAGAGCCAGAGCGGGTCATCTTATCTACTTGATTACTAAAATCTTCCTCTGCTAAAGTCACCTCTGGTGAGTATTTATGTAGGACACAAATATTTTCATGTTTTTTGTCCACTCAGAAAGATCTATCCACATACTTCTCCCCCAGACCTCTTTGTCACCAATTTTCCAATCATGTTCCTTCCAAGTTCCTGATCATTCAGTCAAATCATTAGCAACAGTCCATGAATCAGTGTACAAACACACCTCCGGCCATTTCTTCTTCCAAGCAAAATGAATAGCCAGGTGTACTGTTCAAAGTTCTGCCCACTGGGAGGATTTGCCCTCACCACTGTCCTTCAGCAACATCCCAGAAAGAGGCTGCAGTGCTGCAGCTGTCCACTTTCGGGTGGTACCTGCATATCATGCAGAACCATCTGTAAACCAGGCCCGAGTTTTCTCTTCCTCAGTCAACCAATTGTAAAAAATTGCCCAAGAGTTCATAGCTGTGGGCTGGGAAAGAGAAGGTAATGTAATGGCAGGGGTGGTGACCATGGGCATTTGGGGTCACTTCCTCATGTGCCTTCAGGACCTGCTCATGCCCTATTTCATATATACCACATCTACTTTATGATGGAGTGCTGCTGTGCACACCCAACTTTATGGTTTAGTGGGCCAGTCAATACCCAGCTCCTGACAGGCAACTCAGGTCTCATGGTAACTTTGTAGACCATGGTTAAGCGTTCAGTCTCTACTAAAGCCCAGTAACAGGGAAAAAGTTGTTTCTCAAAAGGAAAGTAGTTCTCTGCAGTGGATGGCAGGGTTTTGCTCCAAAATCCTAAGGGTCTGAGTTGTGATTCTCCTATAGGGGCTCCAGACGGCATCTCTATTTGCTACTGACACTTCCAGCACCATTGGATCTGCTGGATCATATGGCCCAAGTGGCAGTGCAGCTTGGACCTGTAGCAGAGCCTACTCTTGTTTCAGTCCTCACTCAAAACTAGCAGATTTTCTGATCACTTGGTAAATGGGCCAGAGTAGCCCACCCAAATGAGGAATGTGCTGTTTCCAAAATCCGAAAACACCAACTAAGTATTGTGCCTCTTTTTTTGGTCATTGGAGGGGCCAGGTGCACAGCTTATAGAAGGGATATCTCAATATGCCCCACACCACTGGACACCTAGGAATTTCACCAAGGTGGAAGGCCCCTGTGTTTTTGTTGGATTTATCTCCCATCCTCTCACATACAAATGTTTTACCAGTAGTCTAGAGGCATTGCTACTTCTTACTCACTAGGTCCAGTCAACATGACATCAATATAATGGACCAGTGTGATGTCTTGTGGGAGGGAGAGATGATCAAGGTCCCTGAGGACAATATTATGACATAGGGCTGGAGAGTTGATATACCCCTGAAACAGGACAGTGAAGGTATATTTCTGGCCTTGCCAGCTGAAAGCAAAGGTAGGGGCAGTTCTAGTGGCTTCCACTTGGCCTTTCCTACCATAATAGCCCTCACTCCACAAGTTAGGGATCCAATGTGGGGATTCTGCCTGTTACTAAGTATGTCTATTCCAATTATGCACTCTGGAACTGGGGAAAAAACCAAAGTATGTGTCGAGGGACCCACTGGTCCCACTGTGGGATGGACCTGAGCTGAAACTCCATCAATCACCTGACCTCCATAAGATCCTATTCTGAGTGGTGGACCACAGTGACATTTTGGGTCTCCTGGAATTAACGTCACTTCTGAGCCAGTGTCTAATAACCCCCAAAATGTCTGATGATTTCCTTTTCCCTAATGCACAGTTACCCTGGTAGAAGACCATAGGTCTCTTTGGGGGAAAGCTAGGAGGAAGATTAACAGTATAAATTTTTGACAGTGCAACAGGATCCTTCGTCAAGGGGTTCTGGTCTCAATTGTCTCAAGTCTGGGAATTGATTAAGGGGCCATGATTCTGTGTCAGTAATTCAAGTTAGGGTTTTGTTCACTCGACCTAGAACTCTTCTGCTTCTGCAAATCAAGTAGGAATTTAGTAGACTGCCCATCCTTTTCACTTCTAGGTACTCCTTGATTTATTAGCCAATGCTATAGCTCTAAGCAACTCAGACTCTTTTGATTGCTCCGTTGAGTCTGCATTTTACTGCAGTAGCCACGCTCACCTTGTCTTTGGTGATTAACTGCTGCTACTTGGCTTCTAGCAGCTCAAAATCTGATCATCCACATAGTGTTTAAGGATTCTAGTTCCATGAGAGCGATTCCCACAGTAATATCTGGACTACAGAGAAGAATATCTTCAGGGAAGATGGAGTTAGTCTTACAAATTGATTCCTCACAGTCCTGGTTAAAGGTGTGTCCTCTGGACATTCCTGGAGTGGGTGGGTCGGTCTTAAATGGTGAATCCATTCTAGCTTTCCAATCTCTCTAAGCCTTTGGATTCCCTCTTCTACAGTAGACCAGGATTAATCAGGCATCTTGACCTCAGACATTCTAGACCATCTTTGTGGTCCATGTTTCAGCCAGCCACCCAAACAAACTGTTACGCCCTTTCTAACCCCTCGAGCTATACCAATGAATCCAGAATCGCTGTTTAGTGGGCCCATATCAGCCTGATCCAACTTTATATTCCTTCCACCATTATCCCCTACCCTCAGGATCAATTCCCACACATATTCCCCTGATTTCTGTCTATATAAATTGGAAAACTTGTGCAGTTCTTTTAGAGTATAGTTACTTCCTCATGGGTCACACTTTGTACTATGCCTTTGGGGGCTTGTTGTGATTTTAGTTCTAGTAATAATTCTGGAAGAGAAGAGGGGTGGTGGGGGTGGGTAAGGAAAGGAATTAGAAATGTCTTGCAAGGTACTGACCTCAGAGCATTTCTTTGCACTTTTGTCTGGTGAGATAGGATTAATCTCTTCAGTTAGGGGTTGGATGGCAGACTCCTCAGGGCAGGGTGAAGTTTGGGCAGTGCATGCTGGCCTTTGGATGGTACCTGCCTCAGGGCTGGGAGGAGGTCTAGACTCTCTGGGGCAGGGTGGAGGTTGGGTGATACAAACTTGACATTCTGTGATCTCCACAGGGTTTATCTGGCAAAGTCCCAGCAGAATTTAGGTTTTCAATGTCCCCATGGATATCATCAACACAAAAATCTCCATCCCATTCCTCAGGGTTCCACTCCCTTCCAATCAATGCCCTCACTTTAACAGCAGACACCCTGCAAGGTTGAGATTTTAGTTTCCGTTGTAATTCTGCTACTGGTACAATGAGACTGAGTCTTGTTTTCAGAGATCTCAAGTCTGTGGCTGCATGAAACAAGATTTTCCTTCAGAGCACACAGAAACTTTAACATCATTCATGTGGCATGTAAGCTGTAAATTTGAAAACTTAAGGGCATTCCTTTTTTTTTTTTTTTTTAACTATCCAGAGTTTTTAGGAAAAGCCAGTCAACATCATTGTAACTTTTGATTCCACAAAACTCTGTTGAGGTGTTGAAAACACTCTCACCCAGATCCTTGCCTCTTATAAGCATGGAAATAGTCAAATCTAGTGGTGATATTTTGTGTATCTCCATTGCCAACTCATGCCATGGACTATCAGTGGCCTCTTGATTATTGGGAAGGGAGTCATTAGTGCCCTTGAGTCCAATTAGAGTAGAGAGCCAATTGTAAAACTCCCAGAACCACTTCAGAAATCCCATTTTTAAGATTCTGTTTCTCAACAACCACTCCCGATCCCAAGCTGTATTAGTCAGTGTTCTCTAGGGAAACAGAACCAACAGGAGGCATCAGTAAATAGTATGAGATTTTATAAAACTCCCTCATGTGACCATGGGGATGCTGTATCCTCAATGTCAGACAGTATGTGGCCCATAGCAGGCACTCAGGAAATATTTTTTAAATGAATTCTTCTGAAGCCAGAGTGATCTTTTTTTAAAACTTTTTATTTTGAAATAATTTCAAACTTACAGTACAGTTGCAAAAATAAAATTATACAAACCCCAGAGAACTCCAGCACACTTCTATCTCCCCCAGATACACAGATCCACCAATTTTAACATTTTGCCACCTTTGCTGTGTCAGTCTATCTACCACCTATCTATCTATCTTTTGAATATTTATTTGAGAGTATGTTGCACACATCATACTCCTTGAAAACATAATACTCCCTGGTACATTTCCTACAACCAAGAATATTCACTTACATAATCACCTTAAGTGCAGTTACCAAGTTCAAGAAATTTAACATTTAGAGCTTACATTCTATATCCCAATTTTTCTTATGTCCCAATGAAGTCGGGGGATGATGGGTTCCTGTAGGTTCTTGGCTATGTTACATAAAATAATTTAAGAGCATGCTAGTTTAGTTAGGCCAGTAAAAAGAGTATTAAGAAATGGGAAAAAAGAAGAAGAGTTCATCGAGAAAGGGGAGAAAAGAACAGAGCTACGCACCCAAGGTGTAGCTATTGGCTTCTCTAGGCAGAGAAAGCGTTTGGGCTTATGGGGCTACCTTTATTAAGCCATTATTCACTCCTCCCCTTCCTAACATTAGGGAAGGGGCCCCAGCTGTTTGCTGTTCTGATTGGTTACCCCATCTGTCAGTTCTCCGGGGGCCAATAGTGAGGCCTTCTGAAGGTATCTGGGACTTCCCCTTGACCCTGAAGGAGATCTCATTCCAAATGGGATCTCGTGGCTGGGGTCTCGGGGCCTTTCTGGCTTTATTCCAGGCAGCCGCCTTTCCCTCAGGGGTTTCCCAGCAGGGTTTCATGGCCCTGTGGCCTGTGGCCATGTTTTCTGCCAGGTCTTAGCTGTGGCTGTCTTCCCTTTCCCCAAACCTGCCTCACCAATAATGTCCCTTTGAGCCATTTCACCGTCAATCTTAGATCTCACTCAATATCATGTATTGCATGTTATTGTCATTCTCTCTCTTTTTTTTCAATTGTGGAAACATATATATAACATATAACTTCCCATCCGAACCCCTCCCAAGCATACCATTCAGTGCGATTAATCAAATTCACAATGTTGCCATTACGCTCATTATCACCCACTACTATAACTCTTCCTTCACCCCAGACAAAATCCCTAACTGATCTTGCATTAACTCCCCGGCCCTTACCCCTCACCCCACCCCTGGTAACCTGTACTCTTTCTGTCTCTATGAGTCTGGATAGTCTCTAATATTTTCTTTGTGGTGACCATGGGGCTTAAAGTGAACAACCTAAATTTATAAAAATCTTGTTTGGTTTGATACCAACTTAACTTGAATAGCATACATAAACTCTGTTCCTATACCCCCCCCCCCCC
>JAQZBX010080199.1:0-13789 GCA_029593785.1 Cabassous unicinctus
AAAAAAAAAACAACAAAAAAAGAGGGTACTGTAAGATTGCAGATCAACAAAAGCTGGTTTTATAGAGGACCATGAACTATGCACCAACTGTGTTCAAGACTTTTGTTCTCAAGATTTAGTACTGTGATTAGCTAAACAAACTTCCTCAGAGTAATTGCATCTCATTGCCTTGACATGCATTCTCTAGATTTGATGGATGCACACCTGCGTGTGTATGCACCAGATCCACAGTTTGCCCTTTAATTTTGAATTAAAGATGTCTGTAACTCTGAGATTAAAAAAAACCAAGTTTATGGCTTTTAATGTTTTTCCTCATAGAATGATTGTCGAAGAACATGCACGGAAAGTTGCTTTCAAAAGTACAACACTTTGTTGAATCTTAATAAATTGCAATTTTTTTCTTGGCTGCTGAAAAAAAAAAAAAAGAGAGACAGTAAGTACAGTCAGGGAATATGTGAAGTTAATGCCTGCAAGAATGATCATTGTATATTCTTTTACAAAGGGTCCCAGCACACTCCATTTTGATGAGAGGTGGGTCTGCACAGTAGAAGTGGTTGATTTCAAATTTCCCACAGAAGTACAAGTCGTATGTCCATAGTGTTGCTGCCAGACTAATCAGAAAACCATACATGTAAGGGAAAGAAATTAGTCGGATACAGATGACCCTTGACATTTTACTGGCATAGGGCAGAGGGTTGCCAACTGCCATGTTTCTATCTAAGGCCATCACAGCAAGGATGAAGACCTCTACATGGACAAGAGAAATGAAGAAAAAACACTGTACTAAACAACCAGGATAAGAAATAGTTATGGTCTCTGATAACAGGTTTTCTAGCATTTTAGGGGTGACATTGGAAGAAAATCAAACATCGATGAATGACAAATGACCAAGAAAAAAGTACATGGTGCTATTAAGCTGTGGACTGACCTTAATTAACATGATCATACCAATATTGCCCACAACAGTGATAATATAGACCATGAGAAAAATGATGACGAAGAGAACTTGCCATTCCTGATGACAGGTTAATCCCAAAAGAATAAACTCTGTTACATCAGTGAAATTGAGCATTTTCACAGTTCTAAACAGATATTAGTTTAAAAAAACTTTGTGATATCTAAAAGGAAATAAGTGGAAAAAATCAAGACTTGTTCACTTATTAATTTATATTTTATCCATGTTTCCTGTCATTGTCATCTTTATTAAATTTCTATGGCTGCATTTTGCCATTCTTTTCAGAGAATCTTTCCAGTGTGTGAACCTGCTAGGTATCTGGCTCTCTAAATGTAATTAAGATTAATTAACACATAGACACTATTATATAGCAGTTATACAAAGTATCTTGATTGAAAAATAACACTAAATACTTCATTGGCCCAATGTCCAAGACTATTTAATAACCATTCTTTGTTTCCAAAGCTCTTTGCTATTTTTATATTTTATAATGATATTAAATTATATTAATTATATTAATTAAATATATAAAACTATAATTAAAGATATTTATGGAAGGTTATAGATCTCTTTTTAACAGAACTCAGAAAAATTATTTTACCTCTTGTCCCTTTTGTCCCTTTTTTATCCTCCTTCATTCTAGATGGAAGGTACTGAACCAAATAATTCATCCTAAATGTCATGTAATTTAGTCGTATTCTTGCACTAATTTAAATTGAAAAGGGGCTAACTGATTTAAAAATAGCCATCAAAATCAACTATAAAAGGGTGAAATACTTATTTACTTTCATTTTATTATGCATATTCCCTGGACAAGGACTCCCCCTCAAATCTAACATGTATTTATAATCCATTAGATATCATCTATGGCTTTGTTCTAGAGACTTAAATATGAGTAAAAGAAGGGGATTAATAATGGCATATGCACAGGAATTAATGTAAATAAATACTTTCAAAATAGGTGATATATTATACAGTTATTATGGTCACATAAATTAGGAAATGATTGAGTCAACTCTGGGGAACCATTAGAATCTGGGAAAATTTATAGGATATTTTGAAAAGTTATTTTCAAATACAGGTTGTATAATATGAACCATTTTCTAAAACAATATTTATCAAATTATATTCCTAAGAAAACACAAGTTTCTTGCATGATGGTAATAGGAATTATGGAGAAAAGACAAAAGTTCCTTCATCAGATAATAATGGGAAATCTCTGTACCCTACCCAACCTCTTAGGGATACACAGTCTACAGTAATAAAATCAAACTATGAGAAATTCTATGGGAAAGAAATCTGTGAAAGTTAGTTTAACTAGCATGGTCCTAGGATTAAAATTCTAAAAATTATATAACAGATTCCATCAACATCGAGCATTCATGTTCTTTAGAATTGAGAGCAATTTTGTAAAAAATTGAGATATCTTTTCAGCAAGACAATAGATTTGTTGAAGGTGGGATTTATGCCTTGCTCTCTGAGAGCTAAATGCCATCTCTAGGGCAAAAGATGATTGCTAAGATTCTAATTTTAACCTTCAGAATTATGCTTTGTTCAACAACCATTTGTTGGACTCTATCCATTATTATCACTACCTAGTGATTAGGACAGACAGAGAGCAGGCAAGAACGTTAATCTCATTGCTATGGTGAAAATAAACAGACTTGTACCCACAAAGGTGACACATAATGTCTACCCACTCCACATGGAAAGAAAATGTGCCCTATTTACATTCAAGAAGAAACCTATAAACCAAAGTGGCTTAGATGACTACATGACTACAGAGACTCAGACTAAGTAATGAAAATTCATGGATTAACAAGTGGATTAATAAAAAAAATGAAAGAACAATAACAACCAAAATTGTCTGAAATTGGAAATACTGCCTTGCAATATATTTATATACAGAATGCAAAATCTGTTAGAGAGTTGGTACATTTATCTCTAAGGTCTTGTGTTTTACACTATAAGAGACACCAGCCTTCTCACAGATAGGTCCTCCTCACCCAGCCCCATTCCCCAGGCTTCATTTTACCGGTATGGGGATCATTTTCCACTGGAAGAGATTCTCAATTTCAACTTGATATGACCATTGGATTTAAGCACACATAGGTATATGGAGATCATGAAAGCTTAGAGAAAACATGTAATATCATTGAATTATAGTTGAACATCAATCTGCTAGGTATAAAAAGAGTTTCCTTTAAATTCTACTAAATCTAAGTCAATAATATTCATTTTGCAATTGTTCAACTCACCATTCATAGCAGGCATGCATATTAATAAATTGGCTTAAATTCTTCATCCACCAATTTATCATTTATGTCACAAATTATAAATTACTACTTTAAAGGAATATATTTGTGAGCCTTTAAAAAATATGGTACAAGGTGCTAATAATAAGGTGGTATATGGGAAAAATACAACTAATATAAATAGTTGATGATAAAACTATTTAATAATGTTTAACCAATTGTAACAAATGGAAATACTGTTAAAATGGTACAATTATTTAGAAAATGCTATCATCAATGGTAATGGATGTTCCACTCTAATGCAAGGCATTGGTGGTGGGGTGGTGGACAGGAATCCTGTATTGCATGCATGACTGTTTTGCAAACTCACAACTTCTCTAATAAAAAAGGAATATAGGTGACATCAAATCACAAGGAAGAAAATAGTCAAAGTATTTTTTAATTTGCATTTTTAATTACAAAGTTTCTTAGGTGTACACAGTAATAGGAATGTGTTTATTATGCAGCTATCAAGCTAAAAATAAAGTGCAAACTAAATGCAAAAGAAACTAAATCAGTTGCATTATACTTAGCACTTATAAGTGAACTGGTGGGTGGGTGTTGCTTTACTCTCAACAATGTGAGGTGAATATGTTACAGACTGCTACTCTGCACACATACATTATCTGTGATGAATCAATTCTTCCTAACATTTTTTTTCTTTCTAAATGTCTGTGGAATCTTTCTGAAATTGACATAGACTTAGTTTTCAACTAATATTTAAATATTAAAATCCACTAGAATTATAAACTATTTTCAGAACTTCTCTTTCACCCTCAATTTTTTTTTCAAAAATTTTTTGGAATAAAAATAATACTCTTGGTATTACTGGAGGGTGACATGATAAAACACCCACCTTTTATGCTGTATATATGCTTCTTAGTGTGTTGCTGTGTACTCAGATTTGAATATGTTCCTCATGGTTCTGGGGAGAGGATTAGGGAATATGTTTTGAGTATTCCAAATATACAGTAGGATCATTGTGAACTGATTTTGAAGAAGAGCAGAGGATAGAAGCAGAAACAAGAAAGATAAATCATAGATAATCTGCCCAAACAATGCTGCCTTATTTAAAAGATGTATATTAATGTTTAGAAAGATGAATTTCCTAAACAGGAAAAATTTAGAGTTTAAAAGTTTGACAGGTTATTTACAAAGAAAAATCAATTAAATCTTGTTGATGATATGAGAGGTGGTAGAAGAAATAAAGATGAATTGAGACTCTAGAGATTCTATACCTGAAAAGAGATTACAAACATGTTAATGGGTCATACCTAAACTCTGGTTCAACAGCATTTGCCTGTGGCTACCTGTGTTTTTCATCGTTATTAAATTTTCAAAGATTAGTAATAGGAGAATTTTTATTTGGATAATCAGATCTGATTGTGTGACAGCAAGGACAAAAATAAACAACAAGTAAACAAATAAAAAACCAACTCAGGGAAACAATGTGGCTCAGTGGTTGAGTGCCAGTTTCCCACATAAGAGGCCCGGGTTCATTCCCAGATCCCAGTCCCTCAAAAAAAAAAAAAAAAAATCTAAATACAAGAAAATCATAGTGATGGGTAGCCAGATGACAGATAGCAAATGTGAAATCACTAGAATGGTTAAGTCTAATCCTAGGTCTGATTTTGCGGACCTCAAGAACGCTATAGGATTTTCCTCACTATCTGAAGGCAAAGATATATATATATATATATACACACATACATATATATGTATATGTATGTATATATAACCTTGCCACATTAAGTCAGAATGTATTTCAAATTAAATCACCAATGAATGTGCAATTTTCCCCCCGACCAGGTAGGAAGCAATATTAAGGATTTCATTAGTTAAAGGGATGTCTGTTTCTGTTGTCAGACAGATTGAACTTTGGCTCCATGACTTATTTTGTGAAATTGGCAAGTTTTGTTTCTTTTCTTTGTTTTTATTTTCTCTGTGCCTCAGTAGCATTAGATAATGACAATATTATCCATTTCACTGGATGTTTGTGAGTATGAAAAGAGGGATTGCATTTTAACACATAATAAATATGCAAGAAATGATGATTATTAAATGTATGTTAATAAATTATAACTACTATTGATAGTTTGTAATAATCAAATATCAAATCTCTTTTGAAAGTTTACCTCTACCTCTATTTTTCTATCCCTCTCCCTCTCTGTCTCTTTCACACACACACACACGTACACACAAGCACAAACACATGCAGGTAACATATATGGAATGATCAATTTATCCCTACAAAGTAAAAAAGAATAGAAAATATAAAATGGATGCTCCATGCAACAGTTCCAAATAGAACCTTTCTGACATCATCATATACTTACTTTTCAACTAATATTTAAACATTAAAGTTCACTAGAACTATAAACATTTTTTAACCTTTTCTTTCACCCTTGATTTAATCTTAATTTACCTGAAAGTGAAGAGAAATATTCCCAGTAAGGGTGCAGAGTTAAACCAGTGAGTGCTATATAAGGAATGGTAAGCAATTAAATCATGCATAGGAGAAATTGGGAGAAATACACGAGAAACCTCCCTGAAATGTTTGCCTTAGAAAATAAGGAGCGATTAAAAAGTTTCTCCTAGAAATGACCCTCAGGAAAGTACATCTCTAGAGGAATAGTCAACTGTTGAGTTGTTTTATTTATTTATTTTTAATAACAAGATTCATATAGGTTTTTTTCTCAAGCTGTAGTTATTTTGAATAGATCCTGAGATCAAAACACAAAATTTACTTTGGGTTTCCATCATACTAAAATACTTGATAGCATAACTCAACCTGCATGTGCAACTCTTGTGTTCTTTAATTCATGATCTGTTCCTTGGCTTTTCCAGTGACAGATGAAGCAAGTGTAATCTCTTATAATTAAAATTGAAGCATTTCAAAGTAGGAAGAAGTTATCTCCTTCAACACCTTTGTTTTAAAAATAAGGAAAAGGAGTGGCATAACAATAATAATAGCAACAAGAATGCCCTTATTAAAGTTAATGCACGTCAGACACTATGGCAATTTAATTTAATTACTATACTCCCTGAGACAGTTATTACTTAACTACAAGATTTTATTCCTTCTTCTGAAGACTTGTGGAGGAAATTGCTGGTCCCCCTCCCCTAATCGGTTCTTCTTTTTCCATTGTAGTAATATTTGATTAGAAGGCCACCATGAATAAAGTCTATAATTCCCAGCCTTCCTGGTGACCATAAGAAAATGTTCTTAGGTTCTTATATTTTAAATGGAAGTGCTATAGGGCAGTTTCTTGTTGTCTTTCTCACAAGCAAGGTGCACACACTGCTACCTTCTCTTTCCTCCTCTCCCATTCAGTTACATGAAATGCATATGTTAATTCTTCAGTTCCATCTAGGACCATATGGGTTAGAGACCTGCCCCATTGGTGGCAGAGCACAAGTCTGCTTATTTCTGGACTTTTATATAATAGGGAAATAAAAATCTCTCTAGCTTAAGCCACTGCTATTTGACTTCTATTGTTGACCACCAGACCTAATTTTCACACAGGTCTTTTGCACCAACTTTTCCACTATTCCCTAAAACTTCACATAATTGCATCTTCTACCTCTTAAAATATTTTGAAGGAACAATAGAAATTATACAATGTTCTTTTAGTCTAAAATATTTTTATGCTTATTATATTCTTTATGCCATAATTTTAATATCTGAAAGATACATAGATTTGATTTTGTGGTATTCTTTTTTTCACTTCTTATTCTCACTTTTGGTGCCTTATTTCCTCAAATGCCCTATGAATTTTTGGTTGCTATTTAATATTTGTTGGAATTTTAGACGTGAAAATTCTTATTAATTTGGAATGAAAGAATGTTCCTCCAGTGATGTATTACATTAGTTTCTACCAGTAGCCCAGAAGACCTTGTGTCCTGAGAATACTTTATAAAAAATTATTGACTTAGAGGCTTTAAGACAAAATCAGTAATAGAAACACACATAATAAACTTGTGAAAGAACAGCTTATGACAACAATTTCTTAGGGGGAGTTTCCCCTACTTCCCTTTCTCTCTCTTAGTCATTTCCCTCCTCTCTTCACCAAGACTAAGTTCGAATAACAAACAATTTCTTGTCTTCTCCATTGGAAGGAAGGGTATTTTTTTTTTGAAACCTTATTCACCGAGGACAAGATATAACCTCCTATGGTTGCAAATTGATGCTAGACTCTCACTTGAGCCACCCTATTAAGTGGGTCCTTTTCCCATGCCACTTGGCAAAGATCCTAATTACTGAGGATCCCTAGCTTTAAAAATAGTTAACATTCTTGGAGTTCTAGTTTTATTTAAGACTTAGCTTATGATAACTTACATCTTTGCCAGATGAGTCATACATTTTTTAATGATTTTAATGCGATCTAGTCTTCTATGTTGGCAGAAACAGTAATCTTTAAATTTACATAAATTGATTTATCTAAAGGTACCAGAAGCCAGACAGTTTGTTCCACTTATGGGTGGTGTTTTGCGGTCTGTAATTCTGCAGACCATCCTTATTCCTTAGAAAAAAATTGAAAGTTTGTTCTTTCTTTGAAAAATCTGGCATAATTTACAGCTTTACTAAAGACTTTAGAAATTAAGGGCTGGTTTCCCCCTAGTGGAAGATTTGTATGCTGCAGGAGAATCTAGCTGAAAGTACAATCATCTTTCACTTTGAATTTCCAGAGCCATTCATCTATTTATATAAGTTCAGCTATCTGACTTTAGCTGTTCTGAAACACTTAAGCAGAATCACAGCAAGAGAAATAAACACTTCTCTACTATGGAATGTCAGTTATGACAAAACCCCTGATAATAAAAATAGTTTGTATTCTCTTCAGGTCCATCCTACTGATGTTACCTTCCTAGAGTGGACAAAATATGTTTTATTTTTTCCTCTCACTTCATATAATCACTGTGCTTTTGCAATAATTTGTGTCAAAGAGATATTTTGTTTTAGTTTTCTAAAGGCTGCCAGTGCAAAAATACCAGAAATGGACTGGCTTTTATAATGGGAATTTAGTAGAGTAAAATCTTACAGTTACAGGGCTGTGAAAATGTCCACATCAAGGCATCATCAGAGATGCTATCTCACCAAAAGTCAGCTACTGGCAGATCCTGGACTCCTGCCACACAGCAAGGCAAAATGGTGGCTGGACTCTGCCTTCCCCTGCAGGTTCATGTTCTCCCAAAGATCAGCTATGGACAACTAGGCAGATGTCTCATCTCTCCCTGGGCTTTGTCTCTTCAAATTCAGGCTGCTCTTCTGATTCCAGCCTCTGTCCTCTTTCTCAGCTTTTCAGGGTTTCTCTGTCTTTCTGTGACTGTAAGTGATCCTGTTATCCTCTCTCGTACAGCAGGGTAAAAATGGCAGCTTGCTTTCTCTGTGTGTATCTGCATGTTTCTTCTCCTTATAAGGGCTCCAGCAGGAGGGCCAAGACCCACCTGGGTCATGTCTCACTAAAGTAGTACAATCAATGGGCCCCAATTGAATTCAATCCAATCAAAGCATCCAGCAACCTAATCAAAAGTCCTTAACTAAAGCGATCTAATAAAAAGTGATTTAATAAAAATGTGTCTTAACCGAATCTAATCAAAAGGTCCCACAATGATTGGTTTACATGCACAGGAATGGGTTAGCTTAATACCATAATTTTCCCAGGTTCACAAAAGAATTAAACCAGGACACTGTAGAATTTAGAATTCAGCCAGGAAAACAGAGGCAATAATATATATTATGGCAATAAGGGGTTTTACTCTAGAGAACAGAATTTACACAGATATGGGAGCTGCTAGGAAGTAATGATGTAAAAGACAAGAGTTAGTAAATCAGGGAACATCACTAACCATCACAATCTGAAGTGCTGACTGGCTGAGCGACTCTGTTTGAACACTGTGATCTTTAGAGAGTGTATTAGTTTTCTACTGTTGCTATAACAAATTACCACAAATTTAGTGGCTTAAGAAAGCACAAATTATTTTCTCACAATTCTGTAGATTAGAGGTCCCAGATGGTTGGAAGCCTAACACTGGGCTAAAACCAAGTTAAAAGCAGGGCTGCATACCTCTCTGAAGCTTCTGGGGGAAACTCTGTTTCTTTGCCTTTTTCAGCTTCCAGATGCTGCCATTCCCTGGCTTTTGTCCCCCTTCCATCTTCAAATCCAGTAATGGCTTAACTCCTTCTTATGTGACAATATTCTGGCTTTCTCTTTTGCCTCCCTCTTCTATTTTTAAGAGCCCTTGTGAATACACTGGGCTCCATCAGATAATAAGATAATTTCCCTATTTTAAATTCCTTAACTTAATCATATGTGCAAAATCCCGTTTTCCATGTACGGTTCCAGGGACCAAGCTGAGGACATTTTTGGAAGCCATGATTCCATCAACATAGAAACGAATGACTTATTGTCCTCTTCCACCTTTCAAATCCCTCACAAGTTCCTCTTTTTGCCAACTCTAACCCAGAACCATATGGAGAAGAGGATGCTGAGATTCACAGTTCCCAGTATTAATCAAGTTGACATATACAATTCAGTAAAAATACTATTTTTCCTCATGCCATGAAATCATTCTAGCAAAATACAGCTTCATTTAACTGTGATATCAAGATACTTAAAATGTTTTCTTTCAAAGTATGTAAGGAAGAACACCTGAATAAGGAAAGAGTAACCAAAAAAAAAATGCGCTGTTATAGTCAACCTACTAGTTCTTGCCTTACAAGCCTAAGTATCAAAGCTACTAAAAATAAAGGACTAAGCATATAGATTTACCCATTAGACAGTCTAATGGCGATTGATGAGGGCATCAGTAGGTTGCAGCCTGACTGAAATGCGTGTTCTCAAGTATAGCACAAGACATTCTGAGAGAAGATCACTGGGGATCTTTAGAAGTGAGCAAGTTTTGTGGATGATTCTTCAAAATTTGATAGCAAAATGAATGGGTAGATTAGAGGAGAAAGACCAAACATAATAAAACCTGGGCTATGCCTGACTATCTCTTTGAATACTCACTACCCAAAGTGAAGAAAACCTCTAAGTAAAGGAACTGATTTTGAAGAGTTTTGTTTTTGTGGTATAGGAGATGACAAAATAAAACTAATTTTTGTCTACCAGTTGACATACATAAAACCCAGAAAGATTAGACAGCACAAGACAAGTGAACATAAACACAAAGAAAGCAAGAATTATGGTATTAATTTGAGGCAAAGGAGAAGATGACTTATAAGGCAATAAATAAGAAAGAATACTTTTAATTGAAGAAGTCTTCTTGCTTTCAAGCTGTCTGCTTGCTTTCTGATATGTGTTGCCCTTGACTCTTGAGATTGCCTAAGTCTATATCTATTCAAAACATCTTTGGAGGTATCTAATGTATCCAGGCCCAGGCAGAAAACATGAAATGCATGGTTTAATGTGTGCTTTTAAAGTCAGATATGCAATGTATGACAAGGTACAAATGACTACGCCAGTACTACTATGGGACAGCTAATTTCTATCCCCACCAAATAAAACAGTAAAATAAAACCACAAAGAGAAGAAAAAGGAATAAATATATCTCTCTATTTCTCCATATTATTTTGAAAGTAAGCTCTTGAAATCTAATAATGAAGCTCATTCTAAGTTTCAGAACACTGGGGAGAATATATCTTCACCTTTTCATGATCATTATAAAATAGAATGGCCAAAGAATAACATAGAATATTAAATAATTCATATGTAAATTAAGTTTATTTAATTAATCAATATGCATTTGGAAAAACTCATGTAATACATAGTTATATCAATAAATATTGTTTAAATAGACTTTATACCAGATTTCATTTAAAATATTCCATTGTCAAGGATGTTGTCATCAATTATAACAATGATTTATGGTGCAATGGTACTCAATTTAAGCATTTTTTTAAAAAAAGATTTATTTGTTTATTTATTTTTCTCCCCACCCCTCGTTGTTTGCACTTGCTGTCTGCTCATCTTTTTAGGAGACACTGGGAACTGAACTTGGGGCCTCCCATGTGGGAGGGAGGCACTTAATGACTTGAGCCACCTCTGCTCCCAATTTAAGCATTTTTAAATAATAACTTATAATCCAGGACTAAAATATATTCTAGGTGCAAAAAATGATCATCCTTTTCAAAGCAGAATTAGAAGGGTAGATTAGTGAAATGTCAAAGGCTATGAAAAAAAAATTCTCTATTCTAAAATGACCTAATGAATTTGGCATTGTGTGGAAAATAAACAAAGTAGATAATATTCTCAACATATTTTTGTCTTTTCAGATTTCATAGACCCAGAGAGTCCCGGGTTTACAACATGCTTCTCTTTCCTGCTACATCATTATTCCCTTTTCAATTCCATATTATTTTTTCTCTACTCACTGAAAATATAAATAATAACTTTCCTCAAATTACCCAAAAGAAATGATTAATTTTCATTCATTCTTTTGGGCTATGCATCTAATTATACATTGCAAATTTCCATTTTATTTAGTTAAAAATATTCTCATTGTTTTGTTTATGGCCTCCTTTACATCCTTATTCCTAAGACTTTAGATCATGAGGTTCAACATAGGAATTACTGTGGTGTAAAACACAGCCACCATTTTTCTCTGCTCCACAGACTCCTCAGTTGGACTTCTAAGATACATGAAGAAGAGCGTTCCATAAAATATGCTGACAGTGGTCAGGTGGGACCCGCAGGTGGAGAAGGCTTTTTTTCTTCCTTCTGAAGAACGCATTCTTAGGATGGCAATAAGGATGAATATGTAGGAGACAATAATGATCAATAAGGAATAAGAGAAATTGAGACCTGCTAATGTGCCCATGGTGTATTCTTTAATAAAAGTCCTGGCACAGGCCATTTAGAGGAGGGTCTGCACAATAGAAGTGGTTGATCTTTATGTTTCCACAAAAGTACAAACCATTGGTCCATAGTGTGGAGATCAGACTAATATAGAAGCCGTAGATATAAGAGAAAGAAATCAGCCAAATACACACAGTCCTTGACATTCTGCTGCCATAGAGCAGAGGGTTGCCATTTGCCATGTATGGGTCAAAGGCTATCATGGCAAGGATGAAGACCTCTACATGAACAAAAGCAATGAAGTAAAAACATTGCACGATGCAACCAGGGTAGTATATTGCTTTGGTCTCAGATACCAAGTTTTCCAACATTTTAGGTGTGACATTGAAGGAGAACCACACATCTGCAAAAGATAAATGACTGAGAAAAAAGTACATAGGGCTGTTGAGCTGGGGACTGATCTTGATTAATATGATCATGCCAATGTTCCCAACCAGGGTGATAACATAGAACAGTAAGATAACCACAAAGAAAAGGTGTAGTAATTCAGGGCCACTAGTTAATCCCCAAAGAATAAATTCTGTCATATTAGTAGAATTAGGCATTTTCTTAAATCTGATCCAGATAGAGATACATTGAATCTAAGAAAATAAATAGAAATCAGTAAACACACATAACAAAATACAGTCATTCTTCATTTACATTATCTTTCCTGCCAATTCCCTTTCAAAGCCTCTCCTATTTTTCTTTTGCCCTCCCCTTTCTTCTTTCTCGCATATTTCTTACCAGTGTTTATTTTTCTTATGTATGTTTATATATATTAGATTTTTATACAGAAAGTGGTAAAATAATAGGAAGTTATAGAAATATAGTAACAGAATTTCTAGTGTCTAATTTTCACTTGTCTCCACGGATTTCAGAAGAACTTTTATTCTTGCTAACTCCTGTGAAGAGAAATACATTTTTCACTGACCCCCAACATTTAGTAGATGCATATATTTTATTTATTCACTAGTTTTGTAAAGCTTAGAAGGTGTGTAATATGTTAGAAATTTAGTTAAAATGACAGGCAAAAAATGTTCTTCCACAGTCAAAGAGTAAAATATCTCTTTAGTCATCTTGCAAATTTGAGATGTTTATTATAAAAGGACTTAATGGAACTCTAAAATACCTTAAAATGAACACTGTGGGCGGTGCGGAGCATGGGAATCCCTGTAGTTTCTGAGTAATATTTGGGTAATCTAGGCACCTTTATAAAATGTATATATATATATAACAAATAACATTTATGTAAACAAATGCACATATATGCATATGTATTTACATATCATTTTACAAATTAAAAAAATAAAAATATAAATAAAAAATAAATGTCAAAAAAAATTAACACATTACTCTTATTCAAAAAAAGGAAAAAAGAAAGAATGCCTTTTAAAGTTTCACTTTGATTAGCAATTTTTAAAATTCTGAAAGTCAACACAGATAAGAATTGAATCCTAGCCAGCCATTGTCAGCATTGCAAACAAGTCAAATAAAAATGATGTAAAGCATCATTTCCTCTTTAAAATCTTCTCTTCACTTAGATCCTGAACCTTTAAATCCTATGGCAGTCCCTCACTTCAATTTCTCTCTGCCTTAAAGCTGTTGAACTTGAGATCAGGAACTATGTGCTTATTCACCTTTATATCCCTGTTCTTTAGCCCAAGATGATAAGAAAATGAAAGAGAACTAATTTAAAC
>JAQZBX010080200.1:0-13859 GCA_029593785.1 Cabassous unicinctus
TTACAAAATTTTAAAAATTCATTTATTTACCCTCTAAAATCATCTGGTAAACCACTAGAAATATACTTCTCCAACAAAGTGAAATGAACCTCTAAAACAGGGGGTCTATAACAAATGCTTCAAGAGCTTACACACACTATCACTGCATGAATTATCCTGGTGTAACAAAGAAAGTAAGAGGAAATATGAGGGAGTGGATGTTGTATGCTTCTTCTGAAGCATCAAATTTGAAGATAAAATGAAAAAAAAAAGAGACACTGGGGAACACAAAGAAGAAATTGTAACTGAGCATAAAACATAAGAGATATTACAGTGATTAAAGTAATATTGAAAAAAATTCTTGTACTAATTTTTTTATTTTTTAATGTTTACCATTACTTTTTATATTGTATTTTCTTTGTTATTATTATTTGTTGTTGTTTTTACCTTTATTTTGGGGAAAATTTTGGATCACAGAATGGTCATATCTTTGGTAGGGGAGAATCACTGGTGTGGGGTGTCAGTGATGGGGAGATGTAAGGGGAAGGGTGCACCTGTGGCACACCTCTATGGAATATGAATATGTTCAAGTGGCCATGGGGTGTTGTCTTGGTGCAGAGAGACCCACACAATAGCCAAAGAATATTGAATTTCCATCTTGGGATATCCTGCTACATTCTCTAATAATGTGGCAAGAATCCCCCAAGTACATAGACAGTGCCTAGTAAAGAAGGACAGACCAGTATGCTAGGTCCTTGATATTGATGGTTGTACTTATGAACTTTTTATCAAGAAATTGATACTTAGCCTATTATTATATATTGCCTGAGAATTACCTCCTGAGAACCTCCTTGTTGCTCAAATGTGGCCTCTCTCTTAGCCAAACTCAGCATATAAAAGTACTATCTTCACCTGGGCATGGGACATGACTCCTGTGGATGAGTCTCCTTGGCACCAAAGGATTATTACCAAGTGCCAACTAATGATGCATCTGGAAAAAACATTGGCCAAAATGGGAAAATATTAGATACGAGCAAGCTTTTATGGCTAAGAGATTTCAAATTGAATTGGGAGGTCATTCCAGAGGTTATGCTTATGTACATCTCAAACAGGATTTCATTGACTGCCACATTAAACAGTGTCTCAAACAGCAGGGTTCCTGAGGGCTCTAGAGACATTTAGACACTCTAGGCAGGGCAGAATTCTCAGATATTCAGCACCCTGTCAATGAACCTTACTTTGGAAGACATGCTCTCCAAAATGACAGAGTTAAACTCATTTACAATTTCCCCACTCATGATTCTTTGGCCCCTTTTATTCGAATTTATAATTAGCACTATACTCATTAAATATATGTCCCAGAGACTTAAATCTTTGGTCATTTCATTTGCTAGTTGAGCCCTGAATATCAGCAAGATTTGCAACATCTACTCTCCAGTTCGTTGGACTCATCCAAGACAACTAACAGACGAACACTGATAGAAAATGTCCATCCCAAAACACAAAGTGTATGTTCAACTGTGAGCAAGACAGTTCCATTTCCTCCCCCATGGAATCTAAACCCCATCTCAATCAGAAACAGAGTGGGCATCACCATCCCCATATCCTCAAGTTTGGGGAATGAATGAACATAAGGGGGAGTTGTAACTATGGACTTTAGTATATTTATGATCATTCTAGCAATGGAAGAACTTGTATCATTGATATAAAGTCAATGGCCACCAGAGATTCTGATGAGAAAGAGAGGAAAGAATAGGTGTAACAGATACTATGGGACCACTGGAATTGTCCTGAACACCATTGCAATGACAGATACAGGCCATTATACATTTTGTTAACACCTATAAAATTGTGTGGGGCAAAGTGTAAACTATAATATAAACTAAAGTCCATGGTTATTAGAAATACTTCAATAAGTGTTCATCAATTATAACAAGTGAACCACACCAGTGAAAGATGTTGTTAATAGGGAAAAGTGTGGGAGGGGTAGGGGTGGTTATATGGAAATTCCCTATATTTTTGATGTAACATTTATGTAATCTAAACTTTCTTTAAAAATAAAAAAATATTAACTAAAAAAAAGTGCACGGGCAA
This sequence comes from Cabassous unicinctus, assembly GCA_029593785.1. NCBI lineage: Eukaryota > Metazoa > Chordata > Mammalia > Cingulata > Chlamyphoridae > Cabassous > Cabassous unicinctus. Next base: position 2,074 of record JAQZBX010080200.1, read on the forward strand.
GACAAATAATTTATTCCACCCAGATAAATCCCACTAGAATTGAAACTGAAAAGTGTGCTTTTGCTCCATTATAATTTTTAATGCTATTCTTATATCTTTATTTCATCTTCCATCAAGTTTACAGCAAACATTTTGAATTAACAAATTTTAATTTGAGGGTGGCATTTCCCTATGTTTACTTTCCCAACTGTTCTCTCTTTCAGTTTGTTTCAAGGGTAAGTGCTTCCAAACTTTCAAGGAAGAGATCATACACACTTTGTACAAAGTCATCCAGATTATACAAAGTGAGGACTACTCTGAAACTCATCCTACACGGTCAGCCAACGCTGTTTATTTAAAACAACTGTCACTAGTTCATCTACTGTAAAAGGCACCCTTATTCAACTTCCTGTCACAATGAATTTGCCTATTCTGGATATTTAACATTCAAATAGTCTTAATTGAAATGAATGCATTGGTAAGATTAAGATAATCTTGCTTACCAATGAGCAATGCAATTGGAAAAAGACCTTGACCAAAAGGCGGAAAGGGTATAGACAAATGAGTTTATATGACTAAGAGACTTCAAAGTGAGTTGCGAAGTCATTTCTGAGGTTACACTTATGCACATCTCAGCAGGAACTCATTGACTGCCTAAGTAAATATTACCTCAAATAGCAGGGCTCCTGAGAACTCTAGAGACATCCAGACACTATAGGCAGGGAAGATAGCCCAGGAGATTGGCTCACTGTCATTGGGCCCTACTTTGGAATTTATGCTCCCCAGTGTGATAGAATTGGACTCAGTTGTGTTTTCCCTACACATGGCTCTGCTGCCCATCTCTTTGAACCTATAGTTAGTACTAGAGTTGATAGTTGTATGTCCAAAAGACTTAAATCTTTGGGCTCTCCATGTAAGAGTTGGGCCCTGAATCTCAGCACATTTGCAGCACATACTCTCCAGTTCATTGGACTCACCCAGGAAATCTAACAAAGAGATGATGACTGACAACCACCATCTCAAGGAACAGAGAGAGTCCACAACAGCAAGCAAGAAAGTCCCTTCCATGTGCCTCATTGGGATCTAAGGCCCCTCTCAATTAGAGGTGGAGTGGGCATCACCATCACAGAATCCTCAGAATTGGGGAACGGATGATTGATTAGAGTAGATTTAGAGTTGTTCTACTGTAGATTTTTTATTCTAGCAATAGAAAAAGTTTTATCATGGATGTGGAGGCAGTGGCCACTGGAGGTTCTGAAGGGAGAGAGAAAAAAATAGGAATAATTTGGGGGCATTTTCTGGACTTGGGATTTACACTGAATGACATTGCAGTGACAGATACAGGCCATTGTATATCTTGTAATAACTTGCAAAAATGTGCGGACAGAGTGTAAACTACAATGTAAACTGTAAACATTGCTTAGTGGCAATGTTCCAAGATGTGTTCATCAATTTTGGCAAATGTACCACAGTAATGAAGGATGTTGTTGATGTGGGAAAATGTGAGAGGGTTAGGGAGTGGGCCATATGGGAATCCACTATATTTTTTGGGTAAGATTTATGTAATCTAATTTTCTTTAAAAAAAATGTATATTAAAAAAAAGATCATCTTCCTTGTTCCCATTTAAAGACAGAGGAAATAAAAGCAAGAGAGAGGTAGAAAGGAAGGAAAAATCTTGGGTGACCCTAAATATACATCAATACTGGGAGACTTTGGGTGATTTTGCAACAGCAGAGATATGTACTCATATTATTGTAAAATTATGAAGCCATGAGCCCTTACAAATGTTCCACTCATTATTGGGTAAAGAACAGCACATTATCTCAATTGGGAAACACTAAGTTCACAATACAGGGTCATTAGTGAATACTATACAATTTGGGAATGAATTTCAAATAATTATTATCCATGTAATGATGATCTTTGAAGATTTTTTAGCTGTGCTTCTTCACTATAATTATGCCAGATTCTCAAAAACATGGATGAAATCCTATGGGCTGAGATACATAGTTTGCAATATAGGTGTGCCATAAAACTGGGTCCTGCTCTTATGCCCAGACATAGTTTTCCCTCTTTGCTTATGATATATAAAATTTGTAACATGGATTAGAGATCAGGATGAATGCTTCCCTTAAAGCATTTAGGTATATTCTCAGAAGGGAAAGGGAATACCCAAGCTTAGAGCCATGTAATGTTTTAAGGTGAGGCAAGTTCACCACTACTGAAACAGAAAATGCATATCTGACATGATTCATCTAAGGATTGACACTTTTTGATATTTTAATTGCTCTAGTTTAAACTCAGTTTGGCCTTCACTGGAAATATTTTCAGAAGTACTTCCAAGCCTTGAACCTCACTATCATTATCCAAACACCTACAAATTTAATACATAAATACTAGGCTCTAAAGCATTCTATTGTTATGCTCTGAGGAATGTGTTATCCTAAGCCACTATGTTTAATATTTTATTTCAACTTTGCCATCAATTCACTAATGCAAATATAAATGTTGCAGAAACATCTGCCTCCCCACTCCCTATCACATTGGTCCACCTCTTATGTGACCTGCAGCCGTGCCTAACTTGCAGCATCTCCAGTCTTCCTTGGGACAATTCAAGAAGATTTCTGCAGGACACCTCAAAGCATCTCAAGTGACTGACCCTCATTTGCTTACAGAATTAATTTGTTCTTTAATATTTCTCCCTTCCCTGTCTCACATTCCCCATTCCTTCATTTATGCTTCCTGGAATCACCTATGAATTAAACATCTTATATCCATATTCTTGTCAAAAGATCTTCTTTAGAGGGAATTTAAACTGGCAATTTCTGTCTCTTATGTGGTATTGGTAAAATGAGAGCACAGATATCCATGGCACAAATGAAAGTCTATCAATACAATTAATAGGAGGCAATGACAATGCTAATATCACATTCCGAATAAATGGAAGCTCTCATCAAACACTATCAGTATTTGAAATGTAAACATTTATTCAGCATCAATAACTCTGACCTGACCACTACCATGTTTGCTAAGACAACATTCTAGATAAAACCTTCAAACAGTGTTTACTCATTTTCCTTTCAGAATTTTAATTGTTTAGATTTCCTATATCAATACGGAAATCATAAAAAATAGAGACATATTTCTTGCTTTCTTCAAAGAGCATAATAATGGTGTTAAAATACCAAGTTTCTCCAGAAAACATTGCTATAAAATAAGAATATTAATATGTGTGGTATAAAGTACTGAGTTTAGCATTGATAGAATTGTCATTTCCATAATTTAAATTGAAACCACGAGACAAGAATTGTCATTGGATGTAATCTGATAATCATGGAGATGAGGGCTCTCTACTCACCTCAGATGACTAATGTGTTACTGCTTCCCCATGTGGTTGCCAGCCACACTGAAATCAGAGGAATTTATGAGTATCTCTCCCCTTTGCGACACAACACTTAAGGCTTGAATGCAATTTGTTATCATTCCCAAAGCATCTGAGACCAGGAAATGATACCATTGGGGGTTTCTTAATTATTCAGGGTAACTTTGATTTCCCTATTGATAAAAATTTTTTATGTACAATTTCCCTGCACGCTTGTGTTGTTTTGTAATACCCCCTTCTCAAACACCTTAAGTATGTTATTTGTAGTATACTCATTTTAATCTCCTGAAAATTATTTCAATATTCATTATTTTCCACGTGGCTACCTCGAAGTTTTTTGACTGAGGATGAAGGTAGATTTCTTTAACATGCCCTATGGTGCTTTTAAAAGATTTAGAAAGAATACAAGTTATAAAGATGTATGTAACTCTTTTCTTTATTTCAATCTCACAACTAAATTGAGTTCATCCTATCTTAATTCCTTATCACATAATAGTCAGTCTTCATTCCCAATTCCAAATCAATTCTCCTTCCTGTATAGACACCTGTTCTAAGAAAGTCTGATATATGTCCTTAAAAAAGTATATAACTTTATAAAGTAAATATAATGTATGTTTAATGAGCATCCATTTTTTTACAGATGTCATTTTGATATCTGATGTTATCATTCAAGTATATTTTCAAAATCTATATATTTTAAAACAAATATTGAAACTTTGTAATGTGGAATGGCTATATAATGTGCAAACATTTATCGGATTATTTTATTGAACACTAGTAGATGAGAGAAGCGCAAGATTTTAGAAGGCTCACTTCCAAAAAAAAAATGCCAAATAGAAGTAATGGACAGAATAATGTCCATGCTCCCAAAGATGTCTAAAAGATGTCTAAATGTGAGTTCCCAAAACCTGTGAGTATCTTAGGTTTCATGGAATAATGGACTTTGTTGAAGAAATTACTTAGGGATCTTGAGATGATGTGATTATCCTGGATTATCAGGTTATGTACAATGTAATCTCAGAGGATTTTACAGAGGGAATTAAAGAAGTAAGGGTATCAGAGACATAGGAGATATGCTGACAGAAGCAGATTGTAATGATGGGTTTGCTGGCTTGAAGGCATCCACAAGACAAGGAATAAGGCCATCCTCTAGTAGCTAGAAAAGGCAAGGAAACACATGCTGTTATAGAGCCTCCAGAAAGAATGCAGCTTCCTGACACCTTGATACTAAGTGCACCAAAAACCGTTTTAGATTTCTGTCCTCCAGATTTGTGACAAAATTTTGTATTAGTTTAAGCCACTAAATTTGTGGTAACTACTTTTAGTAGCAATAAGTAACTAGTACATGAGGCTGAATAATTAGTTTTCAAAAATACATATTTTAAACCAAATTAAAGTAAAGTAAATGCTAGTTTGCATTCTTGACCTTAATTCATGTAATAAACTGTATCGCATTGGTAATACTGCAAGGTCAGTTTAGGCATGTTGCTCCAATTCTGTGCACCCAGCTAGATTTTTTTTAAAAATCATTATTACTGTGGAAATATATTTTCTAATTGCAAACATATTGGCTGATGAAGCAAAACATGTTCATAATAAATTAAAATTAATGAATCACATAAATCAATAGCATAAAAGCATAAAGTGTAAGGTTATCAAATTATTGCCCATCTTTTATCTTGAACCCAGAAATATCCAGTATGTATTTTTTTACTTTTCTGCTTTCAATATTCTATTTATTAATGACAAATATTAGAAATACACTCACTCCTGAGACTCACAGTTCAGTTTCAGCTTATTTCTGACCTGCCCAGAAATGCTACAAATATCATTTATTTCTAGACTCCATGTTCACTTGGCATAACATGACTACTATCCCTCAATTCATGTATTGATAGAAGCGTTTTCCATGTACATAGATGTTTCACATCTCTATCAGTTCCTTTAGAAATGGTGCCATTTTTAAGACAATACCTTTTTTTCTGACATTTTCATCCCTGAGGACACTAAGTAAAAATGTCAGCAAAAGGGTATTTGATGTTATTGTTTTACAATAAAGGAAATATTATAAAACAGTCTTTAACATAAAAACATATGGGAAAATTTTAATTGAATGTCATTTTTGTATGAACATAAACACTTTGCTTTGTGTACCTGGACAGAATAATAGGAATGAAAGTTATAATATTTTTATATGGTTTCTCAGAATGTGCCATTTGTCCTATTTCCACATATTTTGAAACACTCTTGTATTTAGTTTTTATTTTCTCCTTAAATTTTATTTTTCTGTGATATAAATTGACATCAAAGTTTAAGATAACAATAGGCCCACAAAACACTGTGAAATTGATGAGAAAATGGTGCAATAAAAAATAAAAATAAAGAATTTTAATCAACAAACAAAAGATGTGAATGGAAAAGAGGATGACCTTGCTATCTGTTCCTTGTTTAGAAATTATACACTATTAAGATGGATGTATTTATTTATTTTCAAATTATTGTTTATTACATAAAATTGTTTTAATTTTACAATTGATACATTTTTATATCTGGAGCAATTGGTTGAGTATTTTGGGTTCGAATAAAATGCATTAAGATTTTCCCCATTAAAATAAATCAAAGTAGAAACAACTCAAGAATCCAATTCATAGAGACAGAAAGCAGATTAGGTTACTGGGGCTGGGAAGAGGGAGAACGGGGATTTAATTATTAATAGGTAAGATTTTTTGTTTTGGATGATGAAAAAGTTTTAGTAATGGAAGGTGATGCTGATAGCACAACATTTTAAATGTAATTGATGTCACTGAATTCTATATATAATAATGTTTAAAATATCAAATTTTATGTTTTAAATGTATATGTGTTACTACACCAAAATAACTAAAACTTAAATAATTAATTTAATAAAGTAAATACAAAATAAAAATAATAAATTAAGGTAAATGTGCTATTTATTAACTGTAGATTCAGTAGCAGGATTTTCAGGAACAAAGTTAAAACCCTTAAATAAAGACCATTGTAGTTGTAAATTTGCATTAGTTTGAAAGAGTGGCTTGGTTTATTCAGGCATCTCTTCAGTGTGTCCTTCACATTCTTGTTCCTTAGGATGTAAATTAGAAGACTCAGCATTGGTATTTCTAAGATTTAAAAGATTGAGCCCATTTTATTAGTATCCAATGAGTGATTATTACTTGCTTGCAAACATGAAAAAAATTATCACAGAGCACAGTGACAGCAATCATGTAAGAGGCAAAGGTAGAAAAGGATTTTTGTCTCCCCTTTGATGAACATATTCTCAAAATGGTGAGGAAAATGCGGAAGTGAGATATGAGAACAATGATCATGGAAAGCAACAAGTTAGTCCCTGAACAGGTAAACATTGCTGTTTCTGGAATATAGGTATCAAAACAAGGTAATGCTAACAGAGGAACAGTATCACAATAAAAAATGGTTGATTATACTGGAAGAGGGGTATGACACAGAGAACACACAAGAAGAGACAGTGGTGGTCAGACTGAGAAGGTACTTAAGGGATGCTAGGAGAAAGCACGTCTGCAGGGACACCACCACCGTGGAAAGCAGGGGTTTGCAATAACCACATAACAGTCACAGGTCATTACAGTTGGAATGAAAAGAAAGAATCCACCCAACTGGGCTGAACAATCATAAATAAGAGATCGTTTTCTTCTTAACCAACAGATTGACCTGTATTTTAGGGGCAATGACAGTAGAATTGTCAAGCTCAATATAGTCAAGTATTTTAAGAAAAAGCTCAGAGGGACTTGAAGCCAAAAGCACTGGTGAGGGCGATAATGCCCAGGTTCCCACACAAAGTTAGGCCATAGGTCACCATGTAAACAAGGAAAAGAGGAATTGCACTCTGTATGGTTCAAGACTCCCATGAGAATGAATTCAGTCACCCTGGTGAGATTTCCTGGTGCCATTTATTTTGTTGCTTTCATCTTTTAATGGGAAAAAGTGGAAGAGAATTATTGATGGTAAAATTGCAATTTTTGTTAAAGAGTTACTCTTTGTTAAATATATCATTTAAAAATAAGTTAGTTTTTACTCATAAACACTGAATCTTTTCAGATCTTAATTGTTTTTCTTATGTCCTTTCCACAAAGTTCAGAAAAACAAAGTCAACAGAAACCCTTGAAGGTGCTTAGAAAAGTTTGATGAAACTATTAATTTATTTTTTCATTGTTAGATGGATTTTAAATTTTGAATTAATATAGAGAGATACCTATTATATATGCATATTATGTGATACAGATATTTTTTTAATGATAAATATAGAGTGGCCTTAAGAATTGATGATTATTTTTTTTTAGCTACCACAGGCCTCCTCTCCAGTCCCTACTTATCATTATCTTTGGATATATCAATATTACTGTGGGAATCATTCCAGTACCCTGACATTCTTCTTATCAATGTCTATCATATCACTCTGCTCCAGCTACCAAACCAGACTTTCTCAATGTGGTGGTTTGAAACTCTATGTATCCTAGAAAATTATGTTGTTAAAGCTAATCCATTCTTGTGCATGTAAACCTATTGTAAGTAGGATGTTTTGATGAGGCTAATTCAGGAAAATTGTGACCCAGTGTGGGTCTTAATCCTCTTACTGGGGTCTTTTATAAATTGAATTAATACAGAGAGACAGAAAGTGAGTGAGAGAGAGTGCGCATGCCATGGAAAAAAGGAGCTGAAAGTAACAAAAGCTGAAAGAGAAAGGAGAAATCAAAAGTCACCTCCATGTGCCTTGCCATGTAGCAGAGGAGTCCAGGATTGTTGGACTTCGGGAAGAAAGCATCATCTTGATGTTGCCTTGATTTGTACATTTATCTCAGCCTCAAAACTATAAGCTTATAAGCTAATAAATGTCCATTGTTAAAGCCAACACATTTCATGGTATCTAATTTCAGCAGCCTAGCAAGCTAAAACACACATCAACACTGCTCCTTATAAAGAGTTATACAGTAACAATGAGCCCTCCTTCCTTAATAATGTGTTTTTACATCTGCCAAACAAACTGGTCTTATCCTATTACTTGCCATCGAATTACTCAGGTTATTTTCATTAATTGCTCTGGTAGCTATTCCTTCCCATTCCAGCTTACCCTTCTTTTTCTTCAATTGTTTAAAACTTTACTTTACTTGCAGTTTTGATTCAGGAAGCTTTGATCACATTATTCTTCTTATTAAGAGAAATGAGTGGGGGCAGTGCTAAAATTTTTTCATGTCTGACTCTACCCAAAACAATGCTAAATTTTATATATTACATAATTATACTGTCATTCTGCAGGAGAGTCCTAGGGAATAGATAGAATTATTTTCATGTCTAACAAAGGAATGGTACAACAACAATTACAAAACAATGCTAAAAGAAATTGAAGAAGACATACATAAATGGTAAGACAACTCATCTGATTTACAGATTCAATGCAAACCCAATAAAAATCCCAATAATGTCTTTTGTAGAAATAGACAAATCAATTATCAAATTTATTTGGAACAGTAAGGGCCCCTGAATAACCAAAAAGATCTTTAAAAAGAAATACGAAGTTGGAGCAATCTCACTTCTGGACTTTAAAGCATATTATTAATACTTAGCTATAGTGGTAAAAACAGCACGATACTTTTATAAAGACAGACACAATGAACAATGCAATTGAATCAAAAACTCAGAAATAGGCCCTCACATCTACAGTCAAGTGATGTTTGACAAGGCAGTTAAGCCCTCCCAGCTGAGCCAGAACAGTCTATTCAACAAATGGTGCTGGTAGAACTGGATATGCATATACAAAAGAAAGAAATGAGATCCCTTTCACAACTTATACAAAAATTAACTCAAAATGTATCAAATGTATCAAGGACTTAAATATAAAAGTGACAACCATAAGACTCCTAAAAGAAAATGCAGGAAAATGTTCGAGATCTTGTGGTAGTTCATAGTTTCTTAAACCTTACACCCAAAGTATGAGCAACAAAAGAAAAAGTAGACAAATGGGACCTCCTCAAAATGAAAGAGTTTTGCACCTCAAAGAACTTTATCAGAAGGTGGGAAAGGCAGCTAACTCAATGGGAGAAAGTATTTGGCACTCACATAGATTATAAGCATTTAATATCCATGGCATATAAGGAGATAATACAATTCCACAATAAAAAGGCAAACTACCCATTTAGAAAATGCACAAAAGACTTGAAAAGACAATTGTCCAAAGAAGAAATACAAATGCCAAAGAAACACATGAAAAAATGTTAAACATCTCTAGTGATTAGGGAAATGTAAATAAAAACTACAGTGAGGTATCATTTCACATTTATTAGACTGGTCACTCGTATAAAGTAAATGTCGGAGAGGATGTGGAGAGATAGAAATGCTTATTCACTGTTGGTGGGAATGTAGAATCGTACAGCCACTGTGAAGGACTGTTTGGTCTTTCCTAAGGAAGTTCACCATAGACTTGCCATGGGACCCAGCAATACCATAACTAAGGATATATCTAGATGAACTGAGAGTAGAGACACATCTGCACACAGATGCTCATAGTGGCATTATTTACAATTGCCAAAAGTTGGAAATAATCTGGGTGTCCATCAAATTTTGAATGAATAAACAAATTGTGGTGTTTATACATGATGGAATATTATGCAGCAGTAAGAAGAAATGAAGCCGTGAAGTATATGACAACATGAATGAGCCTGGAGGACATTATGTTGAGTGAAGCAGGCCATGCACAAAAGGACAAATACTGTGTGGTCTTGCTATCATGAACTAAATATGTTGTGTAAACTCATGGAGTTAGTAATTAGAATATAGGTTACCAGAAAATAGAATGAGAGTAGAGAATGGAAAGCTGAGAGTTAATATTTTATAGAATTGGAAAAAAAGTTGTTTGTAAATCTTTGGAAATGAATAGAAAAGATGAAAGCATATCATGGTGTTTGTAACTAGCAGAGCTTTTACATGGGTATGACAGTGGTTGAAAGGGAAATTCTAAAGTCATGTATATTACTAGAAGGAAAGCTAAAGCAGTATCATAGGACTATATATACATAGTAAAACTTCATGTTAAACACGAATATGGTGATATTGCATATATAAGACTGTTTTTACAAAATATAAATACAAATATTCTAGAGAAAAGGAAAAGGAATACCAGCTATGCACGGCAGGGAAAGCATAGAGAGATTGAGATGTGATGAGTTTTGTCTGTTTTATGTTTATTATTATTATTTATTGGATTAATCAAAGTCCTCTAAGAATGATTAAAGTGTTGAATGAACAAATAAGTAATTACATCGCATATATTGATTTTACACTTTGGATGTATTTATGCTTTATTAATACTTATCATTACAATTGATTTGTTAAAAAAAATCATGTTACTGCTTCCTCTGTGATTTCCTGTGTATCATATCTTTCATGTGACCAAAAACACAGTCAGTACCATGCACATTACACATTCGATTGACTGTACATTCATTATTCCTCAGCTCTGACAATTTCTTTCTCTGTTTAGTAGTTCTTCAGCATTGTAAAGATTTTGTATTTAAAACTACTGCTTTTACACTTCACATTGTTGAAGATTTCTATTAAAGCCTGAACTCTCATTTGAAGTTTAAACTTAATTTTCCAAGAAATATATTACAATTCTAAGATGTGAATATGCTATTTAAGAAAGTTACCCTGTACAAGCAGACAGAAGTCTCACTTTCACTCTTAAATATTGGGTCTTATCTAATCTTGATTCATGTGTCATTTTGTGATTTGATTTTTTTTCACTCAGAAGTAAATTTTTGAGATATACTTTTTTTGGTTGTTATGGATTGACTTCATTCTTTTAAACTAAATGCACATTTTTTATTGCTTTTGAGGTTTTTTTTTATTACTAAGATGTATAGTTCACATTCTTTCCATGCTTCATTTTGCTCACAAACAATATTCTATCTAGTCTATATACTTGACCTAACACTACATATGGGATGCTTTTTCATTTCTCAATACAGATATGAGATCCTTACCAAATATATTATGTTTCCAAGTATGCATGAATCCATCCCTGGGGTTTTAAAAACCTCATTTTGCATTTTCCCATTATGCCATAGTATCAGTCTGTCTTGATCTACAGAATTAAGTAAGTTTCCCCCAACTGTATTGTAACAATTTATAAGCTAAATTCTACAAATTTCCCAGTTCCATTAGGACTGCTTGGGTTTTGCTGAACAAAACAAATCAAAATATTTATTGGGAAGGTATACTATGCTTGAATTGAAATTTTGACAGTTTGTTTCTTTCAAATTTCTTTCTTAAAGACTTAGCACTATGTTTTCCTTTCATGACTAAATAGTTGCTCATTTCATTGTTTTTGGAAATATAAATTCTTGATAGTCCATATGTTCTTCTATTCCTTAAAAA
>JAQZBX010080202.1:0-13866 GCA_029593785.1 Cabassous unicinctus
TTATTCCTTCTCCCTTCCCCATCTGGGACCCAGGTCATTCAATCTTCAATAAGGGAACTATCCAGAAAGGCAGATCGGGTTGGGCTTTTCTAGCCATCCCCACTACCGTCTACACACAAACGAGTAAGAACTGTTTTCAAAGACAATCTGTAGCTCTAGCTATGAAACGTAAGAAGCAGAACACCTGGGTGGTTCTGCCAAGAAAACTGCACACCTTGTGACAAGGCTGCAAGATTTCCAAACCCACTTATGGACCAGGGGTGGGGAGGCAAGAAGAGGCAGGAGGCGTGATCCACTGCGGTGCTACAGCACAGCCAGCACAAATTTAAAAGCAGGCAGCTTGGTAACGTTACCTTTCACTACAGCCATGGTCGCACTCTCCTGTAAAGGCGTCTTAAACGAGTCAAACCCAAAGACCTTCTTCAACGTGCCCCGTACTCGACGCTCAGGATTAAGAGGAAAGGAGGAAGGGTGGGTGGTCATCTCGGCAAGACACAGTGGCCAAAGGTTAAGGCAAAGGTGATGATCATATGGTTACCAGGAGAACCCTCTGCACTGCTTTTCAAAAGACAGCCATTTTCCCCTATGAGTATAAATTTGCTATATTACACTCACGTAATATAGCTGGGGATGAATCGCCTGGAGCAATGCATCCCTGGGTAGGTCATTTACATCGCCACTTCCATGCTCAGTGAAAAGAAAAAAGGTGAACCATCCCAGGCCACGGTACAGCACAGAGCTGGAAGAAACACAAATGTCTTCGGCATAGGTTGGAGAACGTGGAGTTTTTCTAAGATCCACCTTCTGCACCTTTTCCGATAAGCGCAGCCATGACCACCAGGCCCCCGATCCTTCCTCCACCCTCCAGAAACGAAGCCGTCTCCTTTCCTCCTGAGCCCCACATCCGTTCTATTCTCCCTTCCCCAGCCCAGACCTCCCTCCCCGCAATCCAAGATATCAGAGCCGGCGTGGGCCACCTGGGAGTGCAGGGCACTTGCGGGGCCGCTGCTGCCAGCAGGCTCGGGAACTACCCAAAGAACGCCCCACGCCACCCCCAAATCAAGTCAAGAAGTTCAACTTGAGGTAAAAGCCGCAGACCCCAACGTCCGTCGCGCAGTGATGACGTCCGCGCTACAGCTCTCTGAGGGGCTGGGCCAGGCGCGGAAACCTTGTTTTGATTGGTGCCCGGTCGGGAGCGGGCGCGGGGTCTCCTGGGATCGGGAAGAAGCCGCCTGTCCGCCCCGAAATCGGCTTCTTTTGAGTCCTGGGAAGGAGCCGCTTCGGGGCTGTGGGCGTAAGATGGCGGGGAGGAGGAATGTTCTGTCGTCTCTGGCAGTTTACGCGGAGGATTCAGAGCCCGAGTCTGACGGCGAGGCTGGCGTCGAAGCGGCGGGCAGCGCGGCTGGTGAGGCCTGAGTCGGGAGCTGGAAGGGGAGAATCGGGGGGTCCGCCGAGAATGCTGCCCTCCTAGCGGGACGGGAGGGAAAGAGATGGTTATTGTGCCCTCAGGTAACGGGCCCGGAGCCTCAAAGTGCGGTCGGGGTCCTGGGCGGAACAGAGCGGTAGAGGCTCTGGAAAAAGAGGGCACTGTCCCTTTCCAGTTGATAAGATGATTCCGCTGATACTTATTCAGTCTTCTCCCTGCCGGACATCATGCAGAGTAGAGAACTGGGCCAAGCGTGGAGAGGGACCCGCGATTGCTGAATCGCCCCCACTTCCCTCTGGGCTTGTTTAAGGGGAGAAAGCGGACGAGTAAAAAAAAAAATACATGGAGCGTGATAAAGGTTGTGTCTTGTTAAATTGGTAGCTTTTAATTAGGAGTGTGTCCAGTCCCAACTTGGAACTCATACATGGAGCATGATAAAGGTTGTGTCTTGTTAAATTGGTAGCTTTTAATTTTAATTAGGAGTGTGTCCAGTCCCAACTTGGAACTCTTAAAAATACATATCTGGTCTGCACTGCGAGTGAGTCTGATTCTGTAGATCTGGGGTAGGAGCTGGGGCATTTGTGAGTCTTTGAAGTCTCTCGATGATTCCGTTGCTTTGAGTTTTTTTAAAGCCCATCAGAAATTTTGTTGCCTTCCTCAGGTTGAAAATCACAGTGTTAAAGGATGGCCACGGACTTTTTTTTTAGGAGCAAAGAGAGGGAGCCAGTTACCTCATATAGCTGGCCCTTGGTTTCCTCATCTAGAAGGTGAGGAAGATTAGAGAGGTTAGCTTCTCTCCTGTTTTGTGGATTTATGTAGTATCCTCCTGTCAGGAGGTTCTCTGGTGGTTGCCCAGTAATAGGTAGTTTTTGTTTGTTTCATTTAGTTTTTCTTTTGCCTTCCATGTAGAAAAGTAAGTCGGTGTGATTGAGAAACCCTTAGAGTGTCCCCTGTTCAAGGTCCTATTCCTAAGGGAGGATGCACAGAATTGAAGAAGACGGAGTTTGTAGGTGACCATGATACAAGGAAGAGAGATGCATGTCAAAAGAGGTGCTTTACAGGGGGCTAAGGTGGCTTAGGTGATTGAACACCTCTCTCCCACATGGAAGGTCCCAGGTTCAGTTCCTGGTGCCTCCTAAAGAGAAGATGAGCAGACACAGAGAGCACACAGCAAATGGACACAGAGACCAGACAGCCAGCACAAAACAACGAGGGTGGGGGGAATTAATAAGCAAAATAAATCTTTAAAAAATATATGTAAGAGGTGCTTTAATAGTTCAGAGAAGGGAAGGCTTGAACTGGCAGAATTGAAGAAGTGAAAGCATTGGAATCAGAATTTAGTACCTGGTTTTCTTTGCATCCATTAAATTAGGGCCTGTCCAAGGGTGGAATCTGGACCTATCGTCACTTACATGAGATTTGGGCTCCCATTTTATCCTCAGAGTTGATGTCACCACTTAAGTCACCAGAGGATTTTCTTGCATTTTTTTTTCCCTGTTCATTTTTTCCTGTTTCAGAGGAGAAAGGCGGTTTGGTATCTGAAGCCTATGGAGAGGATGACTTTTCTCGCCTCGGAGTTGATGAAGATGGTTATGAGGAAGAAGAGGATGAAAACAGCAAGCAGTCGGTAGGTTAATCTGTTCCCAAATCCAGAGCTGTTCAAAGCACCATTTCATTTGTCAGTAACTTTCTATACTGTACCCACCATGTTCCATTTCATGGCTAATTTAATCATTTCCCCTCCCCCCACCTTTTGGGATCAGTTGAAGAAACTAGGTTAAATGTCAGTAGTTCAATTTGAAAATCAAATTTGTTTTCATCTGGCTCATTTTGTATTGTTCACTTGAAATTTGGAGGAAAAGGCAGTGGACTATTTCATTTATGTTGGTCTTCCCTATTTAGATAACTTATTCCATATGTAACAGTGCGCTCATCCTAATTGATGTATCATTTATATCTGCAGTCAACTGTATTATTTTTAATCTTGGCTGGGTTCATTTAAGTCTTTCAGTTGATTAAAAAGGTGTTAGGAAGGAGAATTATTTTGTTTTCACCCATTTTGATCTATCTTGACAATTTATATGGCACTTTTTTTTTTCATCAGTGTGCCTTTGATTCTTGATCACAAATCTTTCCTGATGTAGGTCCTGACTAACAAAGAAGGGAGAACTTGTATCTTTATTAGCAAAAAAGACCTTAGATATACAGTCACCTTAGCAGCATGAGCCAGAATTTAAAAGTTTGGAGAAAGAGCAAGGAAATTCATACTGATGCTTAGCAAAAAAGCAGACAAAGCCATTGAATCTGGATAGAGAATCTGGCTATTTAGCAATGGCTTTAATCAAAATACTGGCAGTGTACTTTATCATGTTTGAAAATATTGTTACATGTTGGTATTTAAATGTTTGGATTAAAATGTTTTCCAAATGCATTCCGAAAAATGTTCTGTATTACGCTTTTTTTTGGGAGATATTTTCATGCCCTTTTCCCTATCCATTAAGGCTGATAATTCAGAATTGACTGAAATTGTTTAGAAAAGTTTTGCAAGTTGTTTTCTCTTCCTGACTTTTCTTAAGTATCGTACATACTGATTTAACATCCATAACTATTTTTTAAATAAATTTGCATGAGGTACATTTTTGTAGTATTGTTCCATATTTGCTTGCTTAAAATTTTATCATATTTAAGCTTTACTTCATGTTTTAGTAAAATTGTCTCATCAAACCCGAATATATATTATATATATATATATATTGTGAAATGTGATTGTATTTGGCTGAGCTCTTTCTGTGGTTATATTTGGCATGTTTGGCTTATTTTAAGGAGGCTGTAGAAATTATATTTAACACCTTTTGCTCACTGGCACCTTAAAAGACAGTTAAGCCTTGAAGCTATTAATATAGTTTGCTCAGGTCTCTTGTGTGGTGTTCATATTAACATCTGGAGTGCAGTTCAATTTTTGGGAAAAGTGTAGCTCAGCCGAAAATAGCAGTTCCAGATGAAATGTAATTTTTTCCTGATATTTCAAGGCTGGGGCGTCGGCAGTGTTCCGGGTAACGGAACTGACGTTCCTGCATCCGGCAGGGTGGCTGGGCCGGCGTCTTCTCCTGAGCTTGGGCACCCCTCACATCAGCAGGGCTGCTGAGCAGAATGGCAGGTCAGCTCACGTGTGGCCAGGGCACGCTTTGGAGACTGCCTTGTCCACAGGTGCTTTGTATCAGGCAGGCCTCATTTGGATAAGGAACAAGGCTGGATAGGGGGAGTCTATTGGCAGTTCTCTGAGAGCTTGGTTGGAGGGTAGAGCCTGCTGACCTGAGACACAGGGTTAGCTGGGCACTGCCCTTTTGCCCTGCCTTTGCTGGGTCACGCACCCTGGTCACTTGGTGGCTGCCTTCCTGCTATTCTTGTTGGCACAGTGCTCCTGGGTTCAGTTGCTCGGGTATAGTTGTGTGTGGTCCCTGGCACTTCAAGGGTGAATGGTGGCATGGGAGGCCCAAGGCTGATGTATTAGTGCGTATGAAAGGGAAAGAAGAAAAAAAAGGTTCATGATCCTGCTTTAAATGGTTGAATATTAAATTGGAAACGCTGTGCCTGTTTTATCCTGTGGACCTGATCTTGCTCTTTTCTGAAGCATATTGCAACCTTTCTCCATTTTTATGTGTGCTTTTTAAATCTTGGGTATTTTCATTAACATGGACTGTGGCACCCCTAGATAACTGTTGACTTTGAGATACTGATGTTCTTTTCTCAGAACATCTCATTTTCCCCTTCTCTTTCTCGAGTTCTGGGTCATACAGTAGGGGAGGGAACCTTGGTGGGATGACCCCAGTGGGGTACCTGGACTGTTTGCTCCCACCCCTAGTTATGCATGTGAGGACCCTCAGGCCCACTCCTTTAAGCTTAATCCTGTAAATTCTTTGTCTTGTAGGAAGATGACGATTCAGAGACTGAAAAACCAGAGACTGATGACCCAAAGGTATTTGGTGTTTACTGTGGTGGGTGGCTGGATGTGAACAAGGCATCTTAACACTATGGCTCAGTTCATATGTCTGGTCAAGGTTTGTCCCGCTGACACTGTGTGCAACCACACATAAATTTTCTGGCATGAAAGAAGCTTTACAAAGAAAGAACTTGGATACCACCCAGGAATGAATAAGTCCTGGGGCAGGTGGGATTCCCACCCGTGCAGATAGTGCCATGTCTCCAGGCCAGCAAGGCGAGAGTCCTGGCTAAGTGTGGCAACCCCCCTGCACTTTGCATCCCTGGTGGAACTTTGTGGGGTCACTGCCCATCCAGGTGGTTTAAATATGAGAACGTTTCTAGACTCTCTCCAGAAGCCATTAAGAACTGCCTTGCATACTCAGGGTTCTCTTTGGTTTTCTAGAAGTGAAGAAGGTCTGGAGGAGTTCAGCCCAAAGGTTGGCCTCTCCCCCAGCCACTCGGGATCCTGAGCTTAATCCTTGTTTTCCCGGAGTTGTCCCCTTCCACTCTTGGATGAGCCATGCAGAATGACGTTTTTTTGAAATGGCATAGCCATTTCTTCCATCCCAGTAGCAGCTGGGAGTAATTAGCAGTGCTTCTGGTCATGCTCCTTGGTGGCCCTCTTGTGACAAAGTTTAAGATCCCCCTTGTGTTGGGTAAGATTGCTGTACCATGCACTGGGAGTCAGTGTAAGTGTTCCTCTTGAAGAGACATTCTTTAGGGGACCAACATTTTTTTCAAAGAGAAAGCCCAATTCCATCTGTCTAGACCTAAGGGAATAGGGACTAAGTTTTGTGATTAAAAACTGCTTTGAGGGAAGCGGGTGTGGCTCAATCGATAGAGCTCCCATTTACTATATGGGAGGCCCCAGGTTCGCTTCCCTGGGCCTCCTTGTGAGGGCAGGCCGGCCTGCGCGGCCCGGTGGGCTGATGCAGCAAGACCTCACAGCAGGAAGCGGGTGTGGCTCAATCGATAGAGCTCCCATTTACTATATGGGAGGCCCCGGGTTCGCTTCCCGGGCCTCCTTGTGAGGGCAGGCCGGCCCACGCAGCGCGGTGAGCTGATGCAGCAAGACCTCACAGCAAGGGGGAGATAAGCAGACACAGAAAAAACGCACAGCAAATGGACACAGTGAACACAAGCAGCAAGGGGGGATAAATAAATAAATAAATAAATCTTTAAAAAATAAAATAAAATAAAAAAATAAAAATAAAAACTGCTTTGAAACCAATGGAAGCCTTTAAGGTGACCTAGCAGAATTTAGGAAAATCTTGCCGGATTATAATCTAAAACAGTACTGTATCCTTAAATATGGTATGAGCTGTTCTAAATATGAACTAATTCTGTGATTGGACAGAATTGTGCAACTATTGAATTAACCCCATTCAAGCTGTGGATGCAAATAAGAACACATTTTACCAAGAAAGAAAGTTTGGGCACCAAGTTTCCTTCTTCTGTATGTAGGAAAAGGAAAAAATTGAACCCTAGAAACTGCAGATGTGAACTCCTTTCTGTGCTGAGCTAGGAGCCCATGCCTAAGAACTTGTCCTAGCCTTTTTAGCAGAAGGGTATGAGGGTGGACGGTAGGCTTGTTCCTGGACAGACACAACTCTGCTCTGGCTTGTAGGAAAGAAAACGACCACTGGTGTTACTGTTATTCTGTCTTAGCTTTGGGGATGCATGGGCCTTAGAGCCTGTGCATAAAACAAATCCAGGGGAGCCACCAGCTGTGGTACACATTGGGGTTTCGACTATGGGGGAAAGGAGGCATTGTGGGACCTGGAGCCTTTGGTACACAGTTGCCAGCCTTGGCCTAACTGGATGTGTACGTCTCATCATCACATCTCTAGTTCAGTGTTCCAGCCAGTGAATCCTCTGGGACGACATGTCTTTATGAGAGAGCGGGCCACAGGAAAAGCAGCGGGCTTTACCGCTGCCTACAAGGCAGTGTCGGGGCTTTGCTAATATGCCTGTGTGCTCAGCCTGCGCAGCCTCCTCTTTCTCACCGCCCCCCGCCCCCCAGCAAGGCTGAAAAAGCCTGTTACTTAAGCTTGCACCTTGTCCAAGGTGCTTGTCTGTACTTTACTCAGTCCTTTGAATGTTAAGTCTTGTTGTGGAATGAAAAGTTCTCATGGAACGATTCCCATTCCTACTGGGGAGTCCTCCAAAATCAGAACATAGAAAACCCAGCCCCCAAAGTGATTTGATTTAGTTCTTCTGGAGGGCTCCCGTGGAGGGCTTCAGGCAGGGCTCGCCAGCTCACATGCCCTCTAGTCCCCAGTGGCTAACCAGAGGCCCGCTAGGGGGCGAGTGGGGTCTTGTGAAATACCCTTGCTTGTATTCTAAACCCTTAATTGTGGCTATTTTGGAGCACATCTCTGTTATTTCTGCCATAAGCATATGAAGGTTCTAACAGGAGATGTCATTGGAGTGGATCTTTGTTAGATGAACTTTGTTAGCAAGTGTATTGGTGTCATAACTGTCTCTTCCACTGGATGTCAGCCTCCTTCCTACTTTGACTTTTGAAGGCCTGCTTTTAATTTTCTCAAGCATTTTGGTTTCATTACACAAGTGAAAATTGAGGATCCTGGAGAGCTTTGGATCATTTTTATTTGAGCTATTATCTATTGATATTTATTATTTTAGAAGTTAAAAATGAGGAAATTTAAAAATATTTATTAATTTATTTTATTTATTTTTATTTTTTTTTAAGATTTTTATTTATTTATTTCCCCCTTGCTGCTTGTGCTTGCTGTGTCCATTTGCTTTTGGCGTTTTTCTGGATCTGCTTGTCTCCCATTGTTGAGTCATCTTGCTGCGTCGGCTCACCGTGCCGCGGGCCGGCTTGCCTTCACCAGGAGGCCCCGAGAATCGAACCCAGGGCCTCCCATATGGTAGATGGGAGCCCAACCAATTGAGCCACAGCCGCTTCCCTATTGATATATTTTAAAAAAACAATCAACTCATAACATGTTAGCACAAATAACATATTTTTTTGTGAAAAATAACTATTTCCAAAACAAAAAATTTAGTGCAAAGAGTGCCACTGTTTTATCATTTTACAAGTCTCTTTAATGTCAAGCTTAAGAGAAGGCAGCTGTAGTCTCAGAGCTGCTTAACAACTGGTAGTTTCCTAAAGGTTAGTTACAATATGGAACCTGAAACCTTATCAGCAACATTTTTAACCCTGCTTCATTAAAATCCATTATCTATCATATTTTGAATGGATATTTTACCCACGCATGATTTTATAACACCAGACATTGGTGATTTGGAAAATGTTGGTTCACTGTGTTATGCAGATCTAAATATGGACACATTTCTTTTTTTTTTTTTTAGAAGGTACCAGGGTTTGGACCCAGGACCTCATACATGGGAAGCAGGCACACAACCACTGAACTCTATCCGCTTCCCATTGAGAATTGGGTTTTTTGGTTTGTTTGTTTGTTTGTTTTTAGAAGAGACCAGGGACCGAACCCAGGACCTCATACATGGGAAGCAGGCACTCAATCACTTGATCTATATCCACTCCCGCATTTCATTCTTTCATGTCAGAAAAATCACTTTTGTTTATAACATCACAAATTTCTTCAGATAAGCCATTAAGTATGGGAAAGCTGTCAAGCTCACAGTGGGGAGTACACATTTTCCAAAATTTTAAATTGTGCCTGGAAGCTTGATTTTGTCATTGTTACTAAGTCCTATCAGAATTTTCCTTCAATTGACAGGCTCACTTTGTTCCTTTTTGAGAGAATGTCTGCCATATACCCACATCTGAATAACCGTAGTTTGTCAGTTATTCTTTCAAGTAAAAATGGTGTCCCATGAAGAAGATGGCTAGTTCAGCTTACAACGCAACAATTATATATTAGGGCTTTCCCTTGGGACAGTTGTCACACTTCAGTGTGTAGAAGTGCTTCTGCATACCTCTCCTTTCATCACTCAACATTAATTATTTTTACTGCTTCATCAAGGACATTCTTAAGTGAAATTGGCTATTTTTTAAAAATTGAGAGTCCAGGGACAGCTACTACAGTTTGATGTCACTACCTTGATTTGTGCTAAAGGACCAGCAGTTTTATCCCTTGCTTGTGCAAGTGTCAACACAGTGAAAAAGACAAATAAGGTCTTAGTATTTTTATGAAAATAGTTTTGACCTTGTGGATTTCCTAGGGGGTCCGTTCTTCTAGAACAAACATCTTAGGTCAGCAGAATTGAATTGTTTGCTAACTATTTTCATTGTTCTTTAAGTATTTATTAAATTGTTAGCTTTATGGGGACTTGAGCTGTGTTGGCAGTAGAGTATCTGGAGTCAGATAAGTTAGCACAGCGTAGTGGGGAGAAGTTTAGACTCTGAAGTTAGAGAGACCTGGGTTTGAATTCCAGCTCTGCTTAAAAATAGCCTAGTGTCTCAGGGAAGTCCCTTAACCTCCGTTAAGCCTCAGTTTTTCTCGTCTGTAAAATACAGGTCATAGTGATAAAACCCACCTCACTTGTTCATGAGCTTAACTAAATAAATGTAAATAAGTCCTTAGCTTAGCACAGCGTCTGGTGTGTCTGCTCAGTGACATGAGTTGCGAATGCCTGCCGCTGCCACTTCCTTCTTTACTCATTTCCCAGGCCGGTCAGACCATGTCCTTGGGCTGGTTTAGGAATTTTGAATTTTATGTTTTCAACTGGAGTGTGTTCAGAGAAGCGTGATCATAAAGGTCAGGGGAATAGAAATCACAGCATGTGAGGAAAAGTTCAAGGAACTGGAAGAGAGAAGACTTGGGAAAATGCAGTCATTTTCCCAATGACTGGGAAGGGCAGTCCAACCTTCCAAGGTTGGAAGGGCAGGTAAGGGAAAGGAGGTGGAGCCAGGTGCAGAACTTGAAGCAACACGTAGAAATTACATAGAAGAAGTTTGCCTCCACATAATGAGGAACTTTTTGTCATCCTTGGCCAAAAGTGGGTTGAGCTGCTATGAGGAAGCTCCCCATTTCCCTGTTTTTCAGACAGGTTTTAGGAACCCATTTGTTAAGAATGTCAGGAGGGAGCGGAGGTGGTGCAAGCGATTAGGCACCTCCCTCCCACATAAGAGGTCCTGGGTTCAGGTCCCAGAGCCTCCTAAAGAATAAAGAAACAAGGAAGATGAACAGACACAGCAAGTGCAAACAACAAGTGGGTAGGGAGAAATAAACAAAATAAATTAAAAAAAAAAAAAGAAAAAGAATGTCATGAAAGAAATGTGTGGGGTGGGGTTGGACTAAACTGCCAAGGGGTCCCCAGGACTCTCCTGGAAAAGGACTTAGGGACAAGGCATTTTGGATAAGCAAAGTTAAGTATTCTCTAACCTACTTTCTGGGGACATTAATAAAAGTGCTGAATATCAGCACTGCAGAAATTGCCTTAATTTTCATCACTGATGTTTGGAATTAGGTTTCCATGAAAGTCCCATATTTGATAATTTGAGTAAGAAATGGTAATTCCAGACCCAACTCTGCAGGGAGCCTTTGTCTGTCAGCTTGGGGTGGCAGGAATCAGACCCTGCAGTTGCCGGGTTTGACCCAAACTAGAGAGGAGGAGGTTGGAGGAGGTGGTAGACGTTCCGTGCTCAGTTGCTTCGGCAATTCTCTTCCATTGTTTCTTTTTCTCTAACTTCAGTTTTCTGGTCATACCACTTGAGTCGACAGCCCAACTCTTACATGCTTTGATTACTCAGGAGCAGGTGGCACTGCTGTTCTAGAAGAAGTCAGAGACTCAAAGTGGCAGTCTTCCTTCCAGCTCCTCACTAAAGAGAAAGGCGCACCTTGTGGCTTAAGCATTGCCTCCATCTCTTTACCCTTGGCATGTGAGCTTCTCTTTCACCACTCTCCTTTGTCCATGTTTTGCCTTGCTTGCCCTGGAACATTTTCCCTTGTTTATGTTTTTCTCCCCTCCTACAGTTCCTGTGGATGAAGGTATTTCCACTCAGTTATTATCCCTGACACACCCTTCCTTTGAAAGCAAACATGGGGGTCAATGACCTACAGCAAGAAAGATGGAGTAGCCTGTTGCCAGCTAATGGGGAGGGCTGCTTCACTGTGGGACTGGGATTGCTGGCCTCCCCAAGGTGTCGTTGAGGCTCTGACCTAGGCAAAGAATCTTCCTGGCCTGCGGAGCAAACATCTGTAAAAACAGAACAACGCCTCTGGGTCAGGGAGGGACCAGCAAGTGGGGGGCAATTGTTCAGGCAGCTTTAAAAGGCCTGTATAGCCCTAGTTAAAGTAAAAGAAAACTTTTTCAAAGTTCGAAGTGCCTGAAAAGAGTGCTGAAATGCAGAGTTGACAGTGTGGAGGCAGTGGGCTGAGCGCTGGCTGGCTCTCACTGGCTGCGGGACCACGGGCACCTATTTGAACTTTGCTCTGAGTCGTCTGTGACGTGAAGCTGTGATGCCTTCTTTATGAGATTGTTGTGCCTGTGATATGACAGGATATGTGTAAAAGGGCCTTTCAGGCGATTAGGAGTAGTGTTCGGCTTTTTCCACAAAGCAGTCAGCTTGTATACCCCCAGCCTGCAGGTCAGAATTTCCCATACTTTCTCCATTTGTAGTGCCTTTGGTGTCTCTGTAACTTTTTCACAGAGCTCCTAGACCAAATACATACTTAACAGTTCTGTTATTAAGTAATTAGCTCCAAAAACCTTAATATCAGTAGCTGCTTGAGAAAAGAATGCATATAAATTTGTGCAGTATCTGGTAGATGTCAGGTATTGTTGTTTCCCTTGAAAATTTTGAATATCCTGTGACACCTTTGTGAGTTTGTGGCAGCACCCTGAGATGCTGTATATGTCAGGGTTCTTCAGGGAAACAACTGACAGAATGTATGTGTGTATATATGTGTGTGTATACATATGTACATATACATACGTATATATGTACATATGTATAGTAAATATTACAATATTACAATACATATACAAGATCTTTTATAGGAATTTGCTCACATGACTGTGGGGGTGGACAAGTCCAAATTCTGTAGGGCAGGCCATAAGCTGGGAACTCTGATGAAGGTTTTCAGTGAATTCCCCAGAAGATGCTGGCTGATGGAAATTCTCCCTTTTAACTGATGAAATCATCACTTCTCCTTTTAAGGCATTTAACTGATTGGATGAGACTTTTCTCATTGTCAAAGGCATACCCTCAGTTGATTGCATCCTCATAGGTACAGTCAACTTACTGATAATTTAAATCCACGAAATATTCTCACACTAACAGGCCAGTGCTTGCTTGACCAAACAACTGCACGCCATAACCTGGCCAAGTTGACACATGAACTTCACCACCTTTTGCACCATTTGGGAGCTGCAGCCACAGGTCGTCTTAAAGTTCCAGAGTGATGGGGCTTGGTATAAGTCCTCACCCTCCCCTGGAGGCCTGGTTCAGCTGAGTGAATTAGTCTCTGTCCCCAGTGGCTGTACATACACACCCTGACTTCCCTTAAGAAGGTCAAGTCCCTCAGGCACCATGCATTATTGACTGACTCAGAGCCTAGATGAAGGTTTTGTATGGGACTGACCTGACTCATTAATTCCCTCACTTCTTCCTCCTTTTCAGCCCTTTCCCCCCAGACCCAGCATTATTGTTGATCTTTTAAAGTGTCAGAATCAAAGCTCTTGTTTCCAGGAATTTGTTGTTGACAGCTGATTTGAGGAAGAACTTTCAGGAGCCTGCCAGCAGTTGCATGTGGACAACACTACAGGTTGAAATCTTATATTCTCTAGACACATGTCTGCTTTGGCAGAATCTCTGCAGAGTAGGACATCTTCCTTTTTGGGCTCTGGGTACGTTTGCTGTCCAGAAGTTCCTGAGGTCAGAAGGAAGATGCTAATGTTCTTCATCCCCAGGTGGTGTGGCATGTTGTGTGGTATAAGGTAGGAGTTGTTCTGACCTCTGGAAGCGGGTCAGTCATATGCTGTTGCCTGGCAAGCTTCTGGAGAGCCTTCGCTGTGGGGCAGTCTCCTGAGGAGCTGCTTCTCAGGATGGGGCAGCAAAAGTTACCTGTCAGAGCTTAAACCTTGGACTTTTTCTTACGGGTGTTTGACCTGGAAAGGATTACATGGCACTGTTTTTATGGTGGTTATCCTATTAGGGTTTTGTTTTATTTTCAGATTGCACAAGTTTTTATTATTGTTTTTATTATTATAGCAAGATTGAATATTTTTAAGAGAAAAATGTCATCCAATATCATGACCCTAATAGTACAGCCATTTCATTCTTTCATCTTTCTTCTGTATTTATCCATAAGAGCATATGTATTTAGTGTTCAGTTTTGTTTACATGTGTATTGTAAACATCTTCAATGTTGCTACACAATCTGTGTAATTATATCTTAGTAAAGCTGCTACAAAAAAAAAAATTAAAGCTAAACACTTAAAAAACAAGTCTGTTTTTGTAAGTATCTCCAAATGGGGAAATGATTAAAAAAAAAAAAAAGCTA